>VBVR01005000.1:0-13145 GCA_011638315.1 Tetramorium parvispinum | reverse complement strand
AACATATGTATACAATCTATTAAAAATATTTAAGAATTTCTATTTTCGAAAGCGGTCAAAAACGTTAAAGCTTCTTAAAGTTTTAGGATTAATATTGATTCAAAACTAACAAATAATAATAAATGATGATAAAATTTCATTACAATTATCATAGGCATTATATAACGGTAATTTCCTGCCTGTAATAATAATCACCTGTGATAGGTCTGGCGGACATGCTGTTGCGCAGGGCAGCCTGTGCGGCAGGAGCACGCGGCGCTGCTCGGAACGGTGCAGTCTGCATCGACGCGAACCCGGAGGTGCCAGTCTGCGCGTTCGGTCGTACTTGATTCGGTTGCGCCGGCCAGCGCGGGGTCGCACGGATCTGTGCCATCTGAGCGGGTCCATAGAATCGCTGCGGCTGCGGCAGCGTAGGCACGAAGTAACTGCCGGCATTACTGGGTTGGAATATCTGACCCATTTGCTGCATGCGCACGTTCGCCATGCGCTGCATGTACTGAGAGGCGAGGTGCGCCTTACGATCCTCTTTACGCTGTGCCAGAGCGACATAAAGGGGCTTGGAACCAACGATGCGTCCGTTCATCTCGGTAACCGCCTTGGTAGCTTCCTCCGGCTGCGAGAAGCACACAAAGCCAAAGCCCTTGCTACGTCCCTCCTCCATCATCACCTTCGCGGACGTGATCGTGCCGAACGTCGTAAATTCTTTTCGCAGACGCTCATCGTCGATCGTATCATCTAGATTTTTTACATATAAATTCACGCCCTGATATCGATTCAGACGCTCGATCTTCAGCTGCTCGAATTTCCGTTTAAGTTCTTGCTGGCGCTCGGCTTTCTTCTGGGCCCGCCCGACGTACATGCATTTGCCCTCGGCAATCTCCTTGCCGTTCAACTCGAGCACCGCCTGCTCGGCAGCGTCCGGATCCTCGAACGCGACAAATCCGAAGCCACGTGATTTGCCGTCGTCCTTGCTCATTACTTTGTGGCTTGTGATGGTCCCGTATTTCTCAAACATATCCTTCAGCTTGTCATCGGTCATATCCTCGCCGAAGTTCTTCACGTACACGTTCGTGAACAATTTGGCTTTCTCGCCCAACTCTTTCTCGCGTTCCTTACGCGGGATAAATTTGCCAACGTACACCTATAAGATCACAATTTATATTGAGAAATGGGAGAAATATATGTCACCTTGATAAACGAATAAATGGAACAACTTTTATCTTAATCTAATCTGGACAAGGCTATGCTATTTTACCTTCTTGCCATTTAGCAACATTCCATTGACTTTGTCGATAGATTTGTTAGCTGCTTCTTCAGTTTCAAAATGTACAAAGCCGTAACCTTTTGACGCACCTGATTCGTCTTGCGCTACCTTACAGCTCAATATATTTCCAAACGCGGAAAATGTATCGTACATCGCTTTATTGTCTATATTTTTGTCTAGGTTTTTAATAAATACATTTCCGACGCCGGACTTACGTAGAGAGGGGTCGCGCTGGGACCACATGATCCGAATAGGCCGCCCTTTTATCATATCGAAGTTCATGGTATCAAGGGCGCGTTCGGCTAAAACAGAAATGTTCAAAAATATATTTAAGCAAACGTGTTGACCTTGCGAAACTCGAGTAAGATTTTTGAAGACGTTATCGCCACCTTCATCGAATGCGGATTTCTTATCATTAAATAAATTCATGTGTGTACATAAATGCTTTTGCCAGTGTATAAAGTTTATAAGCTAAAGCAGCGTCTACAAAAACTCGATGCACAGAATTTGAAATTAAATTAAAAATTGTAGTATTAAATGTATTAAAGAAGAACGCGTTTTTCACGCACAGCACAGATCAGTTATTACTTGTAAGCGATACGTACAAGAACGACTCTAGACTGACTCACTTATCGGTTAAGTGTAATGCAATAAGAATTGCAGGGAAAACAATTGCACATCATGGATTTTCTACGAATTAATCCTCTCATAAAAAAAAGAAACAAATAGGGCACTTGACCGACAAAAGTTTTATAAAATATTCCGCGAATTGATAAGAAAAGTATCTACGATAACCACATTGAACTGATAAAAAAAGGAAGATATTTAACGTTGGAGCAAAGTACACTCAAATTATCTTTCATTATCGATTGACTTGCAAGTGACTTGCGAAAAATATGTAATTTGTAAATGCCACCATATGTTTTTCTAAATAGCAAAACTTTTGAACAATACAGATTCTTTCGCAATCTTTATTTATGCAAAGCACGGAAAAATTTTATAAGAGCCAAAGTTTTCGCTTTAAAAATAAATGTGAAATGAATAGATTGTACTTTCTTGCTTGTACACGTATTTCACAATATATGTATTAAATTAAGAATTGTTAATTCGTTCCTTTAAATCAGAATTTACGAATTTTTATTCTTTCTTTTCTTTCCTTCTTTAGTAGATCCAAATTGAAATTAAATTAAAACGTTAATTGATTCAATATTTTCCATCCATGATTTTAGCTCTCAATGCAGAAAATAGATACTTATCTAATCAATAATAAAGAAAAATATCTAAAGGTCGTGTTAATACAGTTACCTTGTTTTAAATGCGGAAAATGTAGTTACAAAATAAACGAATACAAGACACAAAATAATAAAAAAACTCTGAAATGCATTTTCACATTTGTTTTTCGTAGCGTTGGAATTTTTATCCCAGATGAAACTCCAAAGTAGTGCAAAAAATGAAAGTTTCATCCCTCGTTTTTTCATTAGAAATATCTATTTTTTAAAATTGTTCTGGATATAACGGATGTAAGCTTTCACGAGTCTTCATATAATAAATTCCTTTAAATGTTGAAAGATATGGAAATTCAATCCCAGATATCGTATGGAAAATAAATAAAACAAAAAATTCTTTTTTACTTCTTTCAAGGCAGGAAAGGAAAAACATGTTTCATTTTTTTCCCAATTCTTTTCAGACGTGTAACAAATATAATAGATTTTTATGAATCTTTATTTATTCCAAAGCTACGAATGAAAATTGAAACAGATTGAAATAAATTAAATCAGAATAGATAGAAACCGATATCTCTAATACCTTCGAAAAAATTTGATAAAACAAATATTTCTGACAATTCATGATTATAATTTTGATGTAAAGTAAGCTGAAATTTTTTCCTTTTCTCTTTTATATTTGAAATATCTTTCGAATTTTGAAGGAAGAATAAATACAAGGCTGCGTTCAGAAACTTCACTCGGGTACAATTTCTATCTTTCTTATTTGCTAAGAATTAAATAAAGATAGAAGGATAGAAATTTCCTCGAGGAAAGTTTCTAAACGCAGCTCAATGTTACAACATTGCGTTTGAATACGAAACTGGTGCTGCGACATGGGCCACGTTTTTTTCATCTTGAAATATGTAAAATTTCATTCACATGGCTACATCTTTTTTTTAATTTTCCTCTTTACAAGGCCAATTTCATGAAAAATGCAAAAAAAAGCATGAATGCCGCGCACGTGGCGCCGAGGGTTTCCAAAGAAGGCAATCGGATTCTCGCAACGAACAAAGATCAGAATAGAAAGAGCCGCATGAAAAGCTGCGAGACTATCTCTCGCTCTCGTAACATCGGGTTTCCGATTCATGTAAATGGTAAAAGACTCAGGTAAAAGAAAGAGAGAAAAAAAAAGGGACCACATTCAACTCCATTATGGCAGAGAGGTCTTCCGGTAGTAGTACGCTACAAAGTGTGTGTGTGTGAGAGAGAGAGAGAGAGAAAGAGCGCGAGAGAAAAAAAGAGATATCCTTCCCCCTCTCGCGCCGGGTCCGTTTAACCGTTAACTACCATTACGCCCGAGCGAGGACGTGGATCCAACATGGTGGGCACGTTGGCGCGGCACGTGTGTGGCACGCAGCGGGCGGCCATTCTAGCGGACCCACGTTGCGTCACCACGTTGACCACCTTCATCATCGTATTCGCTCTTGTAGATGCGGCGCTACGCCGAGACGGCGATGACGGCGAAGGTGACGATGACGATGACTCACCATCAGCCGGTTGCTGGAAGTTGACATATGCGTAGCCGAGCGAGCGGCGGGTGATCATGTCGCGGCATACGCGGATCGACAGCACGGGCCCGGCCGACGAGAACTTCTCGAACAGCATCGCCTCGGTGATGTCGGTGTGCAGGTCGCCCACGTAGAGCGAGGCCATGGGGTAGTTGGGCGCACCGGGATTCATGGCGGTGGCGATGACGACGGTTAGCGGAGTATTCGCGCCAAACGGGGGAGTAGGAGGTGGAGGGACACGAGAGGCGGAACGACAGCGGTTTTACTCCTTCCTACGGCGGCGACGGCGGTGACAGCCTTCCTCTCTTTCTCTCTACCTCGCGCAATATGGCACGTCTCCACCGAGGACCTCCTGGGCTGCTCGTTTCTCGTCGCGGTTCACGCTTGTCCCTCTTGTCTCTCTTCCGCTTCTGCCTCGTGCGTGTCTCTCTGTGAACGGCTAGGTTCCTCTCTTCTCTTTCCTTTCTGTTTTTTCTTTTTTTTTTTTTGGCGTGCCTGTTGGGTAGAGATGGATCGTCCGTCTCTGTTCTCGCTGAAGATGTGCTTGACGGGCTTACACTCTGGCTCTCGTGCTCACTTCTTCTTTTTTTTTTTATCACCACGCTGTTACCCGAGGTTACGACGGTTTTTCGCCTACGGTTTTGCGATTTTTTTGTATGCGTTTTTTTACGGAGATTTTTTTGCTTTTTTTGGGTTTTTCTAAGGAGAGTTAGTTTCACGGAATGGACGTAGGTTGTGTGTGGCCTATTTCTGGGAAAGAGGAAACGCACACAACCACACGTGAACACAACTCTACTCTCACTGAGGCAGAAGAGCGTCGCGCGGCTTCCTGCGCGCGCTTATATACCCCGGCCGCGCAACCAACCACCAGCGCCGATTTCCGGCAAAGTAGTTCCCCTCGGCAGAGCAGTGCCATCTCGATAAGAACCCGGCGCGAATTTCGAGAATCGCCAGATGTTCAATTCGGCTGTGACTTCTTCTACATCTAATTACTTTTAATCAAAAAAGAGAAAAATATTAATGTAACATAGTCTTGTTCACGATTCTAGAACAAGATTCGAGAAATGTATAGCTAATCAACTAGCAGAATTTACAGAAAAAGACAATTTTATTGACTAATTTCTCTGACTGAGATTTCAAGCAGAATTTTAGCATCATGGACAAGATTTGCAAAATCAACAGGCTGTTGATTGCACATTGAAAATTTTGCCACGTTCAACAGAAAAAATTGCTTTGAGCTATTGTAAGAATCGTGAATCTGATTAGTGTATGCTCTTGGATTTTGCCAAAATTAAGAGCATACGCCAGTTTACATAATTTTACAATTTTAAAGTAACTTTCTCTGTTAAGTTCAACCAATGATTGTGTTATATAATGGAGCGTACATTCAGATGTAATCTTGAACGGAGTTTAAATTAGTCCCATTCTTTCAGTACACATTTGATGTTCTGGTTAGTCAAATTTGTCGAGAAACTCTAGAATGTAACATTACATAAGTACATTTAAACCTCTTCAGGGGGGGAAAAAAAGTGTAAAGGCGATTTGAATTAAAATTGGAATTATCTTAATCATTAACTAATTTTTCACGATACTTATTGTATACAATTTTAATTTCTAGCTATATTTTTCTCCAAATTTGTTCCAATCCTTCTCATGCATCAAATACAAATTCACTAAATATAACAGGAGCTATATATTTATTCACAATTGTTTTTTATTTTCTAACCAGTTGCAACAAACAGATAACTAGAAAATGTTAAACCTTCATTACAACAAAGAGAAAGTAATAATGTAAACTATTTATCGACAATTTCTTTCATTCAGAGATTTTCGTTCGTTTCAAAAAGGAAAGGACGAGGGGAATAAAAAAAAATACATTCCGTAGATATAACAATTATATACAATATTAAAAGACGATTGCTGATTATATGCCATCTATTATACTCGATCTATTCAATTAACTTTTCATAAACTGTTCGTCCAATTGTTACATCTATTGAATATTTCATGTATATACATCTTGAAAAGAAAAATTTATTTTTCAATTTTATAATTGGAAATTTTTTTCACAATTCCGCTTCTCTCAATAAGCAAACCCAAGGAGAACGTGATCACTGATTCAGAAAATATATCCGCAACACCCCCGTATTCTAATATATGCCGAATACAAAGATTTCTCTTTAAAAAGTGCACATTCCTGTCTTTACACAAATGATGTCTCAAAATCTAACGTCGGGGAAAGTAAATCCGTTACGAAAACATACACTGACACGATTATTAAATTGCATAAATTCAAAAAAATAAAAAATAAATGAAAGGACAACATCACGTGTACATCAAATTAAATTGAAAATTTATCGAAATCTGTTTTCCTTATCATAAAGCAAGAATATCGATAAGATGCTTATTCCTTTCTCGGCGCGGCCGCTTGTTTGGCCTGATGGGCCTGTAATACAGCCACGGCTTCGTCGACCTTCGCCTTTAGGGATTCCTTGTGCTCCAGCATGTGAAGCAGCTCGCTGTTGTCGATCTCCAACAACATACCGGTGATCTTGCCGGTCAACTGCGGATACACTTCCTGGATCAGAGGGAATAAACGTTCCCCTAGCATTTGCTTCTGCTCCTGAGGCGGCGCAGCGGCTAACATCGACGCAGTAAGCGGCTCCTGACCCTGGATGTGAACCGCATGCTGCACAGTAGGATTCGGCGCAGGTATAGCCATGGCCGTTTGCGGCGGGTTGCGCATATTTGAGGTGTACTTGTAATTTGTCGGACGGCTCTGACCGGGCGAGACGCCAACGGCTGGTCCGGCCATGGAACGGTTTTGCATGTTGGCGCCACCAACTGCTTGCAGACCTGGAATACATCAAGATTATAATTATTTTCAGTAATAATTTACTCTAATTACAGTTATTACTATATATTTCTAATTAGTGTAATAATGATATGCATCTATTGTTGAACATATATACAATTTTTCTAGTTGTTTTCAATTCTTTTAAGATATATACAATGTTTCAGTTTCATTTTAATAGCAATCTGATGTGCTCCTTTATATATAACTAATTTGTTAGAAACAAAACAAATTCTAATAAGAAAATAATAAAAAGAAACAATACGAACAATAATGACAGTAAAGAAAGATCATACATAAAATAAATTTATTCGTAAGCTGAGTTTACACATTACCAGAATCTATCCTAAATCTTATCTGATGCCTCAATCTTTGTCGAGATGATTTAAAAAAATAATACAAAGATTTAGACAAAAAAGTAAATCATTGGAGTAAGAAGAATTTAACATTTTATTTTTTATTTCTCTCGCTTTTAATTTTCTCAATTCACTATTCTTCCAATCACTATTTTTCCTAACATGAGTCGATATATGATTTCTTGTAAAATCCCAATGATCAATTTATGTTTCTACATTAACTAAAATATTTTCTTTACTTAATTCATGTAAAACATAAAAGAATACATTATTTTGAAAATAACATATTAGAGGCATCTTGCGGTGATTATTGACGGATCAACAATACCTGTGATAGGTCTGGCAGACATGTTATTACGCATGGCGCCAGTTTGTGCGGCAGGAGCACGTGGTGCCACTCGGAATGGTGCAGCTTGCATCGATGTGAATCCGGAGTTACCGGCCTGCGCGTTGGGCCGCACTTGATTCGGCTGCGCTGGCCAGCGTGGAGTAGCACGGATCTGCGCCATCTGCGCGGGTCCATAGAATCGCTGCGGCTGCGGCAGCGTGGGCACGAAGTAACTGCCAGCATTACCAGGTTGATGGAATATCTGTCCCATCTGCTGCATGCGCATGTTTGTCATGCGTTGCATGTACTGAGAGGCGAGATGCGCCTTACGATCCTCCTTACGCTGTGCCAGAGCGACATAAAGAGGCTTGGAACCAACGATGCGTCCGTTCATCTCGGTAACCGCCTTGGTAGCTTCCTCCGGCTGTGAGAAGCATACGAAGCCAAAGCCCTTGCTACGTCCTTCCTCCATCATCACCTTCGCGGACGTGATCGTGCCGAACGGCGTAAATTCCTTTCGCAGACGCTCATCGTCGATCGTATCATCCAGATTCTTTACATACAAATTCACGCCTTGATATCGATTCAGACGCTCGATCTTCAACTGCTCGAATTTCCGCTTAAGTTCTTGCTGGCGTTCAGCCTTCTTCTGGGCCCGACCGACATACATGCACTTGCCCTCGGCAATCTCCTTGCCATTCAATTCGAGCACCGCCTGCTCGGCGGAGTTCGGGTCCTCGAACGCCACAAATCCGAAGCCACGTGACTTGCCGTCGTCCTTGATCATCACTTTGTGACTAGTGATGGTCCCGTACCGCTCGAACATCTCTTTCAGCTTGTCGTCGGACATGTCCTCGCCAAAGTTCTTCACGTAAACATTCGTGAACAGTTTGGCCTTTTCGCCCAATTCCTTCTGGCGTTCCTTACGCGGGATGAATTTGCCAACGTACACCTGTGAATACGATCCATATTGAAAAATGAAAGATAAATACTGATTTGATCATAGACTTGGAAATTGAGCCGCTTCTAGAAAAGATTGCACAATGTAATTAGAAAAAGAGAGCATGTGTGCATAACTTGATTCCTGGGAGAAAGTTTGTGTAAAATGTGATGAAAACTCAATCTTTTTTTTTTCTTTTGATGTTACGAAGATAGCATGTTTGAAAACAGGAATATAGCTATTTTTTAGATCCATTCTACATTTAAACAAATTAATTAACAACTTTTATCATAATACGATAAAAAAATGTTACTTTACCTTCTTGCCATTGAGCAACATCCCATTGACCTTCTCGATGGACCTGTTAGCTGCTTCCTCCGTTTCAAAATGAACAAAGCCGTAACCCTTTGATACGCCAGATTCATCTTGCGTAACCTTGCAACTCAGTATATTACCGAATGCCGAAAATGTATCGTACATCGCTTTATTGTCTATATTTTTGTCTAGGTTCTTAATAAATACATTTCCGACGCCTGACTTGCGTAGAGAGGGATCGCGCTGGGACCACATGATCCGAATAGGCCGCCCTTTTACAAGGTCGAAATTCATAGTATCAAGGGCGCGTTCGGCTGAAACATAAACATCCGCAAATGTATTTGTGTTAATGTGTTTGCCTACGTGGAAGTTGAATAGCATTTCAAATATTTTATCACCATGCTTATCGGAAAAGTTACTCTTATCATTAATTAAATTCATATACAGTTGCTCCTGCAACTATCTAGAGTCAGCTAGGAATGCATCTCGAGTTTCCTAGAAATGATTCTAACATAGAAAAATGGATGGAATTTCTTCTTATCTTTCTATTTGACTCAGAGGTTCTATTTCAGGTCAAAATTCCAAAAAGACAAAATGTAACGCCCATTTGTACACTTTTCTTGCTACCTTGCTAGCATGTTGTATTTGTGGATCCTTTGTATTTTCGCTTTCTATAGATTTAGTTTAAAACTTTGACCGTTTGCGTGGTCATCCATAGCCGACATTATCAAAGGTTTTTAGGACGCTTGTGAAAAATGAATTGTCATATATTGTTAGTTCTATCTTTTTAAAGGAATAAATCTGTGGGAAAGGGCGACGTAGGAAGCTCAGGCAGCAAGAAAAAAAAATTTAGAAACGGACGTTTTCTTGTGTCTTTTCTATTATTGGAATTTCGACCTCAGATAAAACTCAAAGTCAGGTAGAAGGACGAAACTAAAGCTTCGTCACGGCTTTCCTTCATTTCTTCTTTTAAAAATGTCAGTTATAATTGATCATGCCGGCAGTCAAAGTATGAAGGTAAATCTATGGAAAACGGAGGCATACAAAATTCAAGTAGCAAGAAAAATTTAGACACGAATATTTGAATGTGTTTGTTGTATCATTGAAACTTTGACTTGAAATGAAATTCCAAGTCAGGCAGAAGGAAGAAATTAGTTTTATCCCTTTTCCTTTATTTCTTCTTCAAAAATGCCTGCTCCTTTGTTGTTTTGAGAATAACGGATGTAAGCCTTTCACGATGGATATAAGTGTCGGATTTACTCGGAAAGAAAATTCACACTGTGAAACGCAAGACACTCAAACGACGTGCATGGGAAATCGAAGATTCATTTCTTAGAAATTTCATCTTCTAGAAAGAAAATAAATTTGTACGAAAAAAACCGAAATATAATTAAAAATATAAATTCACGAACTAAATAAAAAATATCTAAATATTTCTTATAAAAAGGCAAACGTTTCCCATGGAAAAAAAAACTTTGGTTTCTTGGATTTATACCTGAAATAAAAATCTAAAAAATTAAAACAAAAGCCTAATTAAACTGTTAAAAATTTTAGTTATTTTTATTTTCATTTAAAGTCGAAATATCTTAACATTAATTGAGAAAAAAGTAAAAAATAAAGGTTTTAATATTTTTCTTAATAATCTCTATTAAGTTTATATATTCTATTATTTTCTGTGGATTTGTTCTTTTATTTTAATTGTATTTTGCAGCTAAACTCTCCGCAATTGAACGAAATAAATATATTAACTCCAGCTTGAAATTTGAACAAAGAACGGATCTATTTATTTTTAATTTTATTCGATGGCATGTTTCCAGATGACGCGCAACAATGAGAGTGGAAAAAAAAATCTTCCCACGACAAATCCGTTTATCCGTTAACCACCGTTAAGCCCATATTGAATTACACGTCGATGGCTGAGAATCGCAAGCTGGAGATTGGAATTCGATCAACCAAGGGAAAACGGATTAAGATTAAGATGATTTGATTAGTCTCTAATCTTCAGCTTGCAATTCTGCGCCTCTGTCTCTCTCTCTCTCTTTCTCTCGACGCTACGTGCTACATGCCGTAGCGGTGGTGCAGCGACGCGGATCCGACGGGGTGCGCGTTGGCACGGCGCATGTGAGGCACGCAGCAGGTGGCGATTCGCGCGGAACCGACGTAGCGTCACCACGTTGGCCAACCACCACCACCAGCCCATCCACCACCACCAGCACCAGCCACCCACCACCATTGTCGTCGTGACGAACGGATCGACGACGATATAACAATAATGATAATAACAACGCCAGGCATTATGCATGAAATTACCATCGGCCGGCTGCTGGAAGTTGACATATGCGTAGCCGAGCGAACGGCGGGTGATCATGTCGCGGCATACGCGGATCGACAGCACGGGTCCGGCCGTCGAGAACTTCTCGAACAGCATCGCCTCGGTAATGTCGGTGTGCAGATTGCCCACGTAGAGCGAGGCCATGGGGTAGTTGGGCGCTCCGGGATTCATGGCGGCGGTCGCCTGCGGAGTTCACTCCTTGCCTGGGGAAAAAGAAAGACGGCACGCGCTCCTTCCCTCGACGACGCGATCACGCCTCGCCTCTTCCTTCTCTCTACCACGCTGCTACAGTCGCGCTTCTTACGCTCGTCTCCCGCGTCCACGCCGTGCGTAGATATTTCCGTTTCTTTTTCGCTTTTTTTTTTTTCTTCGTGACTGCGTGCGAGATGGATCTTCGCTGTGTCTCTGAACGGCGAACAAAGTCGACGACTCTGGCTTCCGCTACTTGCTTGCCCTTCTTGCTTCCCTTCTGTCTGCACCACGCTGCTATGTCTGCCCTCCCAGGGTCACGACGGGTTTTTCGCGACTTTTGCGATTTTTTTTCTTTTCACGAGTTTTTCACGATTTTTTTTTACTCTTTTTTCTGGATTTTTTTTTTTCTAGAAGAATTACGTTTCACGAGATGGACATTTGGTTATGTGGGCCTATTCCGGGGAGAAAATCAAACGCACACAACAAACGCACAACGCGAACACAACTCTCTAGCCCTGCTGACCATACCCTTCACTGAGGCCAAAAAATGACGGCGGGCAGCTTCCTGCGCGCGCTTATATACAAGCCCGACCGCGCCACGAATGTCGCCCGCTCCGGCGAAACAGTCCCCCTTTCTCCTCCGCCAGCGCCATCTGAGTTTCAGGTCTGTTCTTTTTAGCTCGACTCGCAGCACCGTTTGCTTCTCTTCCTTTTCTTTCCATAAGTCGATAAGAGAAAGAAGAAAAATCAACAAGAAATTCAGCTGGAAGATACAATTTCTCGCGTCACGACGCTAAAATTTCCTTCGAAATCTCGAGAAATGTGTAGCCAATAAAATTGCCACTTTTCCGTAAAAGCTGCGCGTTGATTGGTTACACATTTCTCGGATCGAGATCTCGAATCGAGTTTTGGAAGTGAAAACCCAGATAGAAGAAGAATTATAATGACATTATATTGACATCAAAATAGGTAGTCAATAAAATTGTCATTTTTCCGTAAAAGCTGAATCGATTGATCTAGCACCGTTTATTTCACTTCCCTTTCTCTCCACATTAATAAGAGAAAAAAAAGAAAAATGAATGATGCAAGAAATTCAATTAAAAAGTACAATTTCTTGCGTCACGATGGTAAAACTCCGTTCGAGATCTCGAAAAATGTGTAGCCAATAAAACTGCCACTTTTCCACAAAAGCTGAGCATTGATTGGTTACACATTTCTCGGAACGAGATCTCGAATCGAGTTGTAGCATAAAGATCCAGACAAAAATTATAATGACATTAAAATTAACGCTAAAGCAGCGATAAAATGACAAAGCTTACGTTCCAAAACTTCCTCTCCGAGGAAAATTTTATTAAAAACCCTATATTATAATAATTATGTTATAATAATATAATAACGACATTTTGGAGTCATTTTGATATCTTTGTAAATATGAGAAAAAATCCTGTTTTAGGAATAGCCACATATAGGCCGGTATTCATAGTCAGTTCTTATATTTAAGATCATCTTAAGTACGGTCTTATATGGTTTTAAACCAATCACAGAGCCGTATTAGCTTCTTAAGACATTACTTAAGACTAGAGTCCTATAATCAGAGAAGCGACATTAGCGAACTCCTTTTGATTGGTCAACTGAGACACGTGGTTAGCCGCCATTTTGTGTACCAATGTTAGGCTCCGTACACAACAAAATAGCGTGCTCCATGCTGCTTAGAGTCCTATAATCAGAGAAGCGACATTAGCGAACTCCTTTTGATTGGTCAACTGAGACACGTGGTTAGCCGCCATTTTG
>VBVR01004999.1:0-13146 GCA_011638315.1 Tetramorium parvispinum | reverse complement strand
TCGGTTATATCGTTTGTTAGAGTAAAGTTTCAACTTTAAGAAACCATTTTACAAATTGCTATATGATAATTTTTATCGGAGATATGAGCAATCAAAGACAAAAGGTCTATTTTAACTATTTTTTTAACCCTTATAATATACTCGGAAATAAGAATCCAGAGAAATTTTACCAGAGAAAAGAATTGTAGTAAAAACTTCATTTTAATGGGGTGGCAAATAATTTTGACGGCTGTATATGTAAGTATATATTTAATATTATATATAAATAATATTAGACATATGTACAAATAAAGTAATATAAAACGGTTTGTAATAAAAAAAATTCCTTATTTCTTTTAGAATGGCTGAATCTTTCGATTATCTGCAATTTTACGTTGCTTTGCGAGATGATCTTGAAAGTGTATTCCTTAGCTGTATTCTTTAACATCTCGTACGTTTTACATATCGCGATTCTTTGCAAGGTACTCAACGTCGTCCAACGCGACTTCCACTTTGACGAACGCGGTTTCCGCGGCGCTACTTGGTACACACAGTAGAAATTCACGCAGAGAGGTTGGCAAATCAAAAGTTTTGCGTTTCACGAATGTTGGAAAGAAGGCAGGGAGTTACATGCCGCGGACCTCGCAAAACTTGGCGCTTACCGGATTAAATGTCGAGTTCAGAAGCGTCGGAAACTCGACGGGTAAAACGTCAAGTTTGAAAGTACGACGGTGGGCGCGAAACGATCAACCGAACGAGGTTCAGAGACAGGTTGGTAGCGAGACGATCGACGTGTCGCTCTACGCTCCGTCTCATATCACAGAATTGAATATTTCAGAATTTCAAGTTCGCGCTCCAACTTGAGGATTGTAAATTCTTAGAGAAGGAAGAGGGAATAGCGATAAACTCGTATTCTGAATCCGGCGTTCGGCGTCTCTATAATAATGGCAGTCAATCAAAAATCATTTCTGCCATTTCGGCTTCCAGATTCTGCTTCATTATTCCGCGCCGGCACGAATCGTACGTGGGCCGCGCGCGCCCGCGTGGGTGCATTTACACGCCCGATCGGCTCGACGTACGCGTGTCACGCTTCGCACGCGCGCGCGTGTCCAAACACAAAGAAAAATTCCCACGATGCAAAATTTATTATTGATGCGACGTTCGTTACCGTTGCGACGGTCGGGGAATTAAATTGAGAATTAGGTCGCGCGCCGAATCGCATTCGTGCGTTCGCCTCCGTGCGCGGGACCGCAAAGTGGCAAGCGCGGTCGCGGTGAGTTTCGAGAGAGAGAGAGTCTGCATCGCGGAATCCTACTGCGTCGCGCGAGTAAAGCGGAGAGTTCGTATCTGACAGGGTTGCGACGCGAAACGGCGCTGGCAAAGCACGAGAATTAACGAGAAATTAACATGTCTCCCCCGCGGGATACATCGATGCGTCTGACTGCGCGTGATTGCGCTATTAGTAGCGTGTCATCGCGGGATCCTTCCCTCCCACGTGTCATTCGTCATTTTCGCGATCGAGCGCACGAAGGACAATCCGCGTGGAGAAAGAAAATGCTTCGAGGTTGCGCGTCGCTAAAATTACATTTACCCGCTGGACAAAGGACGCGCCGGTGACTGTCGGCGCGGCCGCTTCCCCGGCGACAGTTTAATTGAAAGCTTCACACGTGCTGTTTTGCGTGATCGCGCGTGGTTTTTATACAGATGCAGCCTTGCGATCGCGTCTCCCGACAGGAACGAGAGTGTGTAATAAATATAACGTCAGGTATATATTAATATTGCGTCAGAGCTGCAATACAAGTTTCGCAGATCCCTCTGAATAATCTGTCTTTCGTTAAATTTCTCTTTTACTTTGATTTCAATATTTTTAATTTCGATATTTTAATACATGTATCTTTTGACGGCTTCACATCGAGGTTTGTAAACGAATTGAAATGAACCGAGTGAAATTCTCCGAATGTGTCTTTGTGCTATTCGCAAATGTTTGCCGATGGAATTTCAACACGCTGTAAAAATATTAATCTACGAATATACACACGTGTTTAACCGTACCCATTTCTATTTCCATTTCAAAGCTCGATTTTAGGGAAATTGTAATAGAGAATGAATGGCACATAAAATCTGGCATGCACTTCAGTTTCTCATACTTTATCGGATTATTGCAGAAATAATAATTATGAGGGACCTTTAGAGTATCTTTAAAAATTGAAACGCTAAATGTGCGGTTCGTTAAAAGCGGATTTGCAATTGGATTTTTACGACCGCGTTGCGCGCCAATACCGCGTAACGTAGAATACTTTAATATCGACTTCAGGGAAGCCCGCTAATAAGCGTTGCGGAGCACGCCGGCCGTAACATTCATATTGGAGGCTTAAATCTAATCCCAAGGATGCAGCCGGTCCGATAGGCCGAGTCCCGACTGCGACTCGCGCGTATGCAGAGCACGTATAATGGAATACCCGACGGGGTTTCGATCGGGAGCCAATTACCAGCGCAATCGAATGGGTGCGCGGCACGGTGGCCCGGCAACCCAGTAAACTTAACCGCAGGACTTAAACGAGCGCGGCCACGGGCCGCGCGTTCTGCATTTAAGGCGAATCCATTCGTGAATCTGCGAAGTCATCCGCCTCGAAATTGCTGTCCGTCATCGTTTCCGTTCAAATGGAAAGAGGAGGCGGCCGCTACGGGCGACATTCCCTCGCTTTATGAGATCTATCTCCGTGAAGATAGGTCGCATACTCGAGTAAACAACGTGGGAAACAAGTTTTGTTACAGGTTACTTACCCGTCCGCCGTGTTGTGCGCCAGGAAGGACTTGGGGAGCGACAAGGATCGCTGATGAGGATCCAGGACGATGTCGCCCGTAAGCGAGTCTTCACCTCGAGTGGGCGCGCTACCAGGCCTGGACAGCGTGCCATCCTTCGGCGGTTCTATCAATGTCTTGAGCGAACCGATCACGGCATCCTCCATCGGCGTAGATGCGCCGGAACTCTTTGCGTTCCGCGAGCTCTTCGTCACCGTGCGATCCGACGTGGTGATCCAGATATCGCTGCTCGAGGACGACGAGGTGGTCGTCGACGAGGAGATGATCGGGCCGCCACTGGGCGATCTATTGACGACGTTCATCCCTTGGATGGGCGACACCCTCCTATCCTTGCCATCGGCGCCTTCAAAGGAGCCTGGGAAATCGGGCTTCCGGTACATTCGGTGGTGCATCTGATCTCTCTTCTCCGCTCCGGAGCCTGCTTTATAGAAAACGCCAGTGCAATATAAATTATTCCGCTTATTAAACATTAAAATAAAAACTAACATTTTTCTTAAAAAAAAAAAACATAATATCTGTCAAAATATTCAAAATAAGAATTTGCTTCTAGACTTGTAAGAATTTAATTCAGTGGAGCAAATCTTTTGATAATCTTTGATAATCGAGCTATTACAGACCATTCCCGTTGGTTCCTTCCAACGGCGACCATCTATTGGCCTGTTTGGGCACGTTCTTGGGTCTCTCCTGATACTTGCCCTGCTGGCTGCTTCTGCTCTTTCTCGAATTGTCTCGTTCGCGGAGCTCTCGATCGTCCATCCGCTCAAGGGAAGCCGGTGAGGAACTGGCACTTCCGCGGTGGCTGCCAGCGTCGGTGGAGAGCCTCTGATGCGCCGGATAGCTCTGTGACAGTTTCATGAAAATCGGCTGTGATGACTGATTCGGTGAGTACAAGGTTTCCCTTTGCGAGCAGTGGGGCCAAAAGTCGCATGTGCTGCTGTTGCAACGCAGCTTCGTGTCCGGGCTGATGCAAAAGTCTTGATTGGTGGACGGCGCGTTCGCGTTTGGTGTCGTAGCGCCTCTCTGCAGCGTCCGCGGTCGCCTTGATTGCTGCTGTTGCTGCTGTTGCTGTTGTTGCTGCGACTGTTGTTGCTGCTGCTGTTGGGACTGCGAAGTATTCGATGCTTTCGACGATTGCTGCTGCTTGGAGGATATGATGTAGACGTCATACGTGTTGGAGGGATTGCCTCGTCTCTGCTCTTGGCTCTCATCGCGACGGTCATAGCGACTCGATATCATATTTCTCGGCACGACACGGCTTCGCGTGCCGTACAAGTATTCGGTCACCATCTCTGGCTCGCGGAAGAGATTCTCGTTTATGGTATCATCGGTGGACTGAGCTTTTCCTAGAGAATTTATGAAAAACAATCGAATACGGGAATGAAATTGATTTGATCGATTTCGATCGTCGACATGATGATAGAACGTATTTTTTTCGAAAACATTTTCTTTCGTTCAGCTAAATTAAATTTTATATGACAGGTAATGGGTTTTAGCCGTCAACCTTTTTATGTAATATTATCGTGATATATTTCATAAAATTTTCCGTTCCCTTAATTTTTTTATATTTTAAAACTTTACATTGCACGCTGCTCATTCTGGGAAATGTGTAGAAAAATAGATGGACATAAATACGATGAAAATAAATTTTACAAGAGTAAAAATAATTTATCATAAAAATTTAATAATTTTCAATGGTCTTGTCTAATGATCATTATCTTTTCATAAGAATACGAGATTTATAAAAGGTACGCTCGCGAAGATCTGTTTTCCGCATTGTAAATCACAATTATTCAATACATATGTGTAATTGCGAAAATTAAAACGTAGGATAACCGAGGGATGGTACTCACTATTCTGAAGAACATGACGCTTGGATCTGTCGCTTCCCCGATCATTCACAATCTTCACAACAACTCTATGTGGCTCATTCGACTCTCGGGAATGATCTCTTTGCGGACCCGTCGTTCCTGGTGACCTTTTCTCTGGCAATTGGAGACTCCTGGATCTTCTAACTCGAGATTGATGAGAATCGGGCGACATCTGATTGGTCCTAGCGCTCTGGTGCTGTCGCGAGGGATTGCCACGTCTGAATGGATTAGGCGTGGGTGACCGCCCTTGCCGGCCTTCGCTGCTGGATGAGGAAGACGATGAGGAGGGTGAATTGAACATCTGTTTTCCCGACTCGGAGGATCCGGGCGATCTTCTTATCCCCTGTTGGTTTCTATGAATTCTCCTAGACATAATACTCAGCGTTTCATTTTCGCGTAACATCGCGAAACACTTTGCGGTGCAATATTAAATTAACTTTTTCTTTCAATGTATAAAATATTATTTTATAAAAAGAATGGAAAAATGCGAAATCTCGAAATAAAATATTTGCAATTTTGACTCTTTTACGTTGAATTTGTGAAAATTTCCTAAGTCTTCATATGTATATCCTTACCTGTTGGGCGATATTCGTTCACCGTTGGCACGAATCGATTCTGTGGACGAATTCAACGCAAGAGCCGATGACGACACCAGACTGAGATTTAAGGATGAGCTAGGGTTATCATCCTCGTCGCCATCTTCATATCTAGTATTCAAAAATCGATATTTTGAATATATTTTTAAATTTCTTTTAGTTCTTTTAACGTTAATGTATCATGTTATATTAGTTCATATTATTACAATTCACATAGAGAAAAACAAAGTAAAAAATTAATAGAATAATAGAAAATAATGAGTAATAAAATGTATGTCAATGTGATTCTGTTTATTTAATTCTGTTGCAATTAATGTTAATTTAGTGAATAATTGTTATCAAGACAAGAAACGCGATCATTTTTAATCGTTAATAAAATCAAATTAGTTGACAGAATCAGAAACTTTACGTACCCCTCTACCGAAGAATCCGTGTTCTCCGCCAGACTAGGCATAACGGTCTTTGTGACACAACTGTCAAGACTCCTGAATCCCATCGACGACGACGACGAGCTGGATGATTCGATGTATCTCTGCGCGAATTGCGACCTCCTGGAGGACGACTGATCTTCCAGGGACTTGGCCTGCGCCATGCGATACTGCTGCTGCTGTTGCTGCTGCTGCTGGCTGGCGTTCTGTCTCTTCGATCTGGAGGACGCCAGGCCGGAATTCTTTCTGGACGGCAGAGAGCTCCAGTTGACCTGGTGAGGTGGCGGCGACGGTGGTGGACTGATGATGTCGCTATCGACAATGGCGTTTGATCGCGGTAAGAAGGGGACCTTGCTGCCGTAGTTGCTGCGAACGACGGACGAAGACAAGTTTCTGGGAGAGGAGGATTTTCTGCCGGCGACGGCGTCCTGGAACGCCGGTGGCGGCGATATAATTGGCGTGATCGACGGCGGGGAGAAGGACTCCGGGATGCTGTGCGGCGACGTGCAGGCGCTGGCGGAATCGTAATCCTGGCTGTGCAGGGCGAGGAAGTCGGGCCGCTGGGAATCCAGTCTGTTGAAGTCCTGCGGGCACTTGCTCGGCTCGCTGTTACAATGATAGTCCGCCAGCTTGACCGTCCGTCGCGATAACGGTAGAGTGCCGGTGGTCGCGGTCACCGGGTTGCTCTCGTAGTTCACCCGGCGATTCTCGTCGAGAGATCGCTGCTGCACTTGTACCCAGCCGGAGCGGCCCAGGTAAACGCCGTGGACCTCGCGGTCGCACCATCGCACGGGCGAGAGCTCGCGGCTGCAGTTGCCGGTGATGAACAGCTCGCCGGAAGTGCCGCTGTTGCCCGATAGGAAAGAGTTCACGGCATCGCGTTGACAGGAGGAGACCTGCACAGCGGAGAATATCGCTTGTCGCTAATAGACACCCCAATTGTCCCAATCACCTCATGTTATATACATTTCATCATGTTGATTTATATTTGAACAACGCTAGTCTATTGTGATAAATTCGGATAATGCAATAATTATAGTAGGTTCAGTTTAAATCCGGGAAAAAAAGAGTGACATTAGTTTATGTTAAGGGGTTGCGAACGTGCGCCCATGCACATTATTTCCCATTAGTCTTCTCATTAATATTTAGAGCAAAGGTTGATCATAGAATAAATCATATAGTAGCCGTTTCCGTAAATGTTAATCAACTCTAACCGTGATTTAAATGATTCTCTTATTAAGGCGGTAGAAACTCATTTAACTTGAATTAACATTTACTGCAGCGATCCATGGGTTCGTTCTTTTCGTGCCGCTTCCCGGGCACGAATTTGTTCCCTACTTGCGATCTCACGGATGAACTGGCAGAAACTGGCGTTTGTTTCTGACGTTTCTGTGATCACTTTACCTGGCCGTGGCTGTCTTGACGATGCTGTTTGAGGCTCGACGTCGACGTGGCCGACGTAGATGTATCGTGACGTTTCAGGGATGGTATCGAGCTACCGCGGCTGTAGGATCCGCGCGCATTCCCGCCGGATTTCCCTCTGCCGCTCGCTGTCTGACTCTTGTTGCTGCCGACGCTGTACGAGGAGCCTTGAGAGCCGACCTCCCAAGGGTCCGCCGACGCGTTTCGGAGATGGAGGATCGACACGTTTGGGCCCCTGCAACCGAAATTTCCCTCCTTTCGAGATCGGTGCCAGGAATAGTCATTCTTACCAACGCCGTATAAATTACTCTTCAATAAGATTTATTTGAAGTTCCTGTAGTTCATTTTGACGCCAATTAGCATCGATGGGACAGAGCTTATCAAATACATAATTTTTACTTCTTAGAAAGTTTTGGTTAAAAAAGTATATGTAAAATAAAACAATGATATATTCAGGAGAATTTGTTCGACTCTTTTATCTAATTTAATTATAAAGGATTGCAGGCTCTTTTTCGAACAACACATTGCAGCTGATCATGTATTATACAATTTGTTTAAATGCTTCTATTTTAACGAACATCCGATCTTAATTTAACAAATTTGATAAAACTGCACAATCATTTCCCTTCACGATTCGTGCTACTAAATCCAGAATTTTGCTTTACTTCGTTGCAAAAGAAAATCGACACGCGGTGCACTTTAGCATCTCCGGGGATTTTACGCGACAGTCGGCACAGTTGGAAGGCTCTCGCTTCCGCCGACGTCTTCAAGTAAGATAGATGCAGCCGTTTTTGCTTGTATACGTCCCCGCGCATCCACTCCTTCCTTACGCATGGCATTTTTACTCGCTTCTATTTCCCATTCGACGATATCTATATCATGCTTGATGTTGCAGCAATAAATATTTATATAGTGATATTATACATAAAGAAGCGGCAGTAGAGAAAGGGAGGAGAGCGAGTCAAGGTGCATCGCGTGCACTTGTATGCGGGCTAAAAATCCGCGGCGGATATATGAAAATCAGATATCTGGATAGTCTTTCTCAAGGATAGACGCAAAGTCGCGGACAAATGCAGCCCCGACCATGCGTCTTACCTTCGTTTTCTGTATATCTTTCGTCGTACGGAGAAAATTTTTACGGATCACTATGAAAGTATTACAGCCCGTAATATACGACAAGATGGAATTCTTTCCACGCGAGTTGAATCAATAAGAAAGACAAGTGCGAGCGAGCGTCTATCTCGCTGTATGAATTTCTCCGTAAAGCGGATCAAAAACGCTATAAACTCAGAGCATGATCGATATTTTCACCACATGTTCCGGACCTGGTTCAAAGTCTCTCAATGGAGATTCAATCGTCTTTGACTGTCGTGATTAACGTACGATCAAAGAGATCGCTGGAGATGAAAAAGACGTTCGCGAAAATTAAATTCTTCGGAGGGCTTTCGGTTGCGTCTCAAAGTCCCGATGCCGCTTGTATTAGATCGCAATTTTGATTCACCGGGCAAATTGGCCGCGCGAGGAGTTTCGAAAAGGTCATCGCGACTTTACGTGGACTTCATTTGGCGGACCGCTGAAAAGCATAATCAATAATTCTTTTCGGGCAAATAGAATTCGTTGAATTTACATGAGCGTAGCTCGACATCCGGCGTGATTTATGGAACTATTAATTAATTCGAGCTAAAGACGGGAACGTAACGGTGAAACTAGGTGACAAAGTGTATTTCGGATGCCTGCTGCGAATAACCCGTCGTCGATATCGCTCCACATACGGAGTTGACGAAACGCGCTGAGCAAATCAATTGGGACGGGAATATCTGTCCCCGATTAATCATATTTACCTCTTAACCGACATGACACGTAGAGTCGTTCGTTTTCCTTTGATAGTGCGACGTCTTAAATAGAACTGCCCTTTAAATAGAGCGATCTTTCGGTCCGTGCAAGAAGACGGCGAGATGGAGTGATCACCTCTTTTAATCCATTGCCGCATACATCAGTAGAGTCACATTGAACGTTTCTCAGCCCTCGTATTATTTATCCAATTTTATTCTTTGTCTGTTAAAATCGATTCGCACGAGGACATTGCGATTCGCTCTCGCTAGATTTATTTTCGAGTAACGACAGAAATATCTCGCATAAAAAAAGACAAATCCTTTCCGCATCTCGTATCTTCTCGCACGAGATTTATTTTTAATATGTTTAGCGTGCGGGATGCAAATGTTCCTGAAAGACGCCAGACTGCCTCCGCGGATTAATAGATAGGCAATCAACCTTGAGAGACCGACGTCATTCTAGGTTCGGCACTTGACCGATGAATTTTACATTCCCTCGTGTAACCAGGTCACGCTTAACGGCGAATATCCGAGTGCACGAAGAAACAGCGCGAGAGTGGTCCTCGCGGTGGTCCGTTGGGCTTCATGAAACTTACATAGTATGTAAACACCTAGTAGCATCTAGAGGGAATCTAGGCGGAAAGGACAAGCGCACGAACAGGATAACGATCGAGCGAATGTTTCCGATACGATGTTAATTTCGCGAGGTTCCTTATGTTGGATGTCTCCTTCGGCAGGTGGACGCGGTTGCACTGTTTCACCACGACGATTCCACTGTGCACAACCGTGCATTCACAAAATCGTCTCAAATTCGTGCAATCAATCTTTCTAAATTTTTAAATTCTGTGTCTTTACTATTTCAGAAACTATCAGGCTGAAAGCAGCGCGCGTGACACCGTCAGCTGTGCGGTCTACCGAATATTTAGGACGCGTCGGAACTGTTTCCCGATGGCGGCGAGCGAGCCTAAATAGAAAAATAGATAGAACCTGTGCGCGATGTTACCTGTCGACGCGCGAGATAGGACCGGCGTTGGTGATCTCGCTCGTATCCGCGGCCGGACTGACTCTGCGCGGCGGCAGGGCGGGAGGCGCGGCTTGGCCGGGGGCCTGGCTCGAGGACAAGGTCGAAACGGGCCCTCCGACGCCCACACTGCCCCCACGTATCCCATCTTCGGCCGAGTGCTGTCTGGAGGATTGCGAGTTCTGCGAGAGCCAGCGGCGCCCGGCATTCCGCGTCACCACCGTGGGCCCACCGGGCCCCGGCTGATGACCTATCACGCTCCCACTATCCAGCGACGTGCTCTGTAACCGAAATCCAAGGCCACTCTTCGTGGGCAGAAGAAAATTCGTGGGCTGCGACTGAAGCTACACACACACACACACACGGATCTGAGAGATTGGGCGAAAATTCCCGTTCGTTCTTAAAGTCTTTCTTTGTGTAAACCTTCGCGTTTTGCGATTTAGTCAAGTAGATTTGAATTTTGATTTTACATATTCTATCTAATATCTAGCATTATTTGAGGAGAAAATTTATTTTTATCAAACATTTAATGTTATACAAATATGCCTGATCCGAGAGATATGTGCGTAGTCTCAGAATTAATTATCGCGGTCAGATTTAAATATTCTTTTATACATAGAGATTGCTATTAACTGATAATTAATATTATTAATTTATGATTTTATAATACGTTCTTAATTTCTGAAGTATCCTTCGAAGGAGAAATAGTTTCTAAATCGAAAGTCTTTGAAACGCACGTAGCAGCAACAAAGTTTTCTTCGACCGTTTTTGGTTTCCCTTATTAACCACGACTCGTTAACAGGCACCATTATCGCCCAGCCACGATCGTTAAGAAATTGTGTCAATCGCCAAAGGGGCCCGTGCTATAGGGCGCCATTACGTCGATCACGGACTAAACCCGCGCAGCCATAAGAGCACGAAGAGCTGTCTCTACTTCCAAATACGGTTGAAGCACGTACGAACAAGAGGCGGGTTGGCGCAACTCCGCCGTGTGTCGAAGAAAGTATTTTTATTCTCGTTCTGCCCAAGAGGAGAACTCGTCCGTACGGGCGATCTGTCGCGACGACTCGAACCTCGAAACGTGCGTATCGTTTTATTGACTTTTATGACTCCACATAACCCGCTATCGCTTTAACGTGCCCGTCGATTTTAAAACGTCCGTCTATCAATTTATTTACAATATCGCAATCGGTATACATGACAAATGGATTCGTGAAATATATAAAGTTACCAAAAAAAAATTTTCTTTTATTCCATTCATAACGCGATTGAATAACAATAAAAAGCGACAGTATGTTGGATCAATAAAATTTTAAAATTCGTGTCATTGTATCTTAAGATTACTTACATTTACATGATTTTTCCTGGACGTAACAGACGAATCCTGCGAGGATCCTCTTGCGTAATGGCGTGCGAAGACCCCGGCGAGTCTGGATCTTCCCGAGCTCGTCGCATTTGACTTGGATTTACTTGGCGGCGAGCCATCGACAACGCCCGTCAAATTCGGATTGCTGCTCTTGCGCTCCGGAAACACTAAGTGCTCGATGTTCGGCGTATACCCAGGATCGTTCCTGACGATATCCTGGAGTGTTATGCGGCTGGGTCCACTGGGTCCGTTACTGCAACAATTCACGCATAATGCTAAATTTTATTTAACTGATTATAATTGTCAATAATGAGATGTTCAAGAAATATGTGAAAATCCTTTCAAAAATGATTCAAGTAATGTTTTAAAGTATATAAATCGTTCAGTCTCCATTCTGACTTTGATTCTGTATCTACTTATTTACTTATAATTATAATAAATTCTTAACACAAGTTTATAAATTTTTTTTAACTAACATGGGCCCTTTCTGTCCACGTCTCTTCCCGCTGCCACGGCCAGGTTTGATCTTCGTTGCCTCGGCTAATTGCAGCAAACGGCTGCGATGCTGCTGTAACAGCGAGTCCTCCCGAGGATTCATTCTATCCTGTGTACCTGGAATCTTGTCGCTCCTGCATCCTGGAATTATCCAAGAAAAAGAGATAATGAATTCACTGTTCTTTGATATATTCGTGTAATGTAATCATACGTTCTTCATGAACAACAACAATTGTATTATTATTATTATGGAGACAGAGAAAAAGACATTTCTCAGAATGGAAGAATTCTTTTAAAATTGCACTAAAGCTGAAAAAGCTGTAAAAGGTGTAAAAATAATTAACGTGTCTGGTCACATTTTATCAGCACGTGTAGAAAAAGCGTAATCTTTGCAAAATATTATTTTAAATTTCTATAATAATGCTCAACAAGAAACAAACAGCTTAATGAAGTATATGTCTTCCTTACAGCGGATTACAAGACGTGCAAAAGAGAGAACACGCTTTTCATCATTTTTTCCGCAAAGATCCGCTGAGAAGAGAAATTTAACACGAGCATACTCTGCCGGCGCTGCTTTTCGACTCGTCTCCTCTCTTTTATCTCATTTTGATACGAGAAGAGAAGGCAGTTATGTAATAAAGAGGAGAAAAATGCTGTCGTCCTCCACTGTCTGTCCGTCGGTTGCGCACCTTTAAAAACGTTCTTTCCTCTCACCTCTCGAAAAATTTGCGGCCCCTTATCACGCATGTTAAACGTCGTAAATGTTTCTCTGGTGGAACAATAGTTTCCCTTTCCCCAGCAAAATATTTTCAACATTTGATTTCATTGTTCGAGTAACATTAAAGCACATGATTAGCATCTTGCATATATTTATACAGGGTTTTTTTTAAAGACCGCCCACAATTAAAAATTCTGAAGAAGTTCTAGCTCGCATATACACAGGGGGTGTTTCTTAAAGATCGCCCACTAATTACATAATGTTATTTCTTATCAAAAATTGAGTCGAAAAGTCCTGAATCTCTAAACTCTTCATTAATTACTGTTTTATTAAGCATTATAGAAAAAAATGATTCAGGACTTTTCGACTCAATTTTTGATAAGGAATAACATTATGTAATTAGTGAGCGATCTTTAAGAAACACCCTGCGTATATGCGAGCTAGAACTTCTTCAGAATTTTTAATTGAGGGTTGAAATGGGAGTTTCAAAGAAAAATTACAAGACGTCGCAATTCTAAGATGTCATTAAAATCATATGCCGTTAGTTTCGTTAGATACTTCAGTATTACTCAGCAACTTCTTCAGAATTTTCTTAACG
>VBVR01004998.1:0-13146 GCA_011638315.1 Tetramorium parvispinum | reverse complement strand
GGCAATATCAAATACACCGATTTGATCGCCAACTTTCTTCACGTTATGGAAACTGTCTGCAAGCAAGAAAACACGAGGGAAGATTTTCCAGTAACGATGGGTGTGAATGCGTTCAGAGGTTTCATGAACGAATTCATGGCGATGGTTAAAACTGAAGCACCCGAAAAGCAAAGCAAGAGCAAACGGAAAAAGGAGAAGAAACGGAAGCAAGAAGAGCCCATACGACACGGCAGTCACATGTTCCAGTTGACCATTATCAACATACCCACCGCTTGTGAAGTCTGCACGTCTTTCTTCATGTGGCCTATCGAACGAGGACTCGTTTGCCAGAGTAAGTGATCCATTCGTATAATAAATCTATTTTTCTACTTCTCCTTTTTAATGATTACGATTAATTGTAATGAATATATTTCATTTTTAGATTGTAAATTGACATGTCACAAAAAGTGCTACATGAAGGCGTCGTCAGAATGCGGCAAAGACGGTTCTCTATCTGAAATAAATTCACGTAAAGTATTTGGTGTACCATTATACAAGTTGGACTGCGGTGATGGCAAGGTACCACTCGTGGTAGATCGATTGATCACAACTATCGAGATGCACGGTCTCTATACCGAAGGTATATACAGAAAGAGCGGTGTCAGTTCCAAAGTGAGAGAACTCAAAATGAAAATGGACGAGGGCGACTTAGAGAAGGTGGATTTCGAGAACTATCAAGTGCACGTCCTAGCGGCGGTCTTGAAGAGTTTCTTCAGAGACATGCCGGAGCCGCTCTTGACTTACGAGTATTACGACGACTTTCTACACGCGGCAAATTTGACAGATCCGCACGATCGAATCAGCACGCTCTTCGCCATACTGAAGAAATTGCCGAAACCCAATTACGATCTGATGGAACGTTTGATTGTCCATCTAGCGCGAGTAGCGCGACACGAGGTGGACAATAGGATGTCACCGTCGGCTTTGGCCATCGTTTTCGCACCGTGCATCCTCAGAACGAACAGGACATTACCCGCGCAAGATTCTCTTCAAGATGTGGGCAGGCAAACGCGTTGCGTCGAAACGATTGTGCAGGAAAAGTTGAGAGTAGTTAGAGCGACATTAGCGGACATAAATACTCTCGAATCGGCCTGTCACACCGCGACTCATCGACTCTCCAGTTTACGATCGTCCAAGATCTTCAGCCCAGAAGAGTTGAACGTGGCCGCCTCGAGCGCTGCGGGACGAGCAGTTGCGATGGATCGCGACAGGGATCGAGGAGATGAAGAGGAAGCGATACTCGTCGGTCATATACAAGAAATCCAGAAGGAAAAGGCACTCTTGACGTCTACTCTACCCAGTTTAACGAGAGCTTCTTCAGACGATGATCTCCTCTTGTCAGCCACGGATCTAGACGATGGATCCCTTGACGACCTTCTCCCATCTTCTGCTGGTAAGTACTGTCTAAGAATTAGATCAACATTTATATTGCCAAAAATTTCTAAGAAAATGTGCATTTAATTACTTTATTGTTTTACTGAGTGGTTGATTTCTAAGGCAATTCTTTTTTTCTTGTCAAATGACCAAAGATGCTTAAGATAGGTAGACATAGATAGGTTTCTAGGTTTAAGACCTTTTACTTTTATTAATCACAGACGGACTCGTAAGGAAGAAGCCCGTTCAAAGGCAAAGTTCAGCAGACAATTCATTTCCGACGATTATCAATATGGACGACGACATGGTAATGGTATGAATTGCGTCCGCGAATAATGTTAACGCGCATTCTGAATGATCATAGCAATCTAATAAGTGATATGAAATATCGTATTAGGGCAGAGAATCAACCACTTTAATTGCTGATCCTTTCAACCGATTATTAATGTGTTGAAATGCATTAGTGAACACATTATAAATAGTTCTTGTAATTTGTTGACTCCATAAAAGAAATTAATTGTGCGACTGAGATAATTCCATTTTCTTATTATATCAAGTCAGTAGAGATATCTAAAACTATTTCGTACAATGTATTAGGGGAAAAAAACTGCACAAATTTTAACTTAGCAGCATAATTTTATTCGCAATGCATTCCTTTCTTTAAAGACTGTCAAAGTATTTAGGCGCAACGTTTCGTTCGTCTCTGTAGATTCTAAAAGAAACATTATTAAAGCGCCGCTTTACACATTTTAAATATAAGAGATGAAAGCACAGAAAAACTAGAAAGTATTTAAAGAAAAAAGCGTACTGCTCTTAATATATATATACATATATATATTTTAAGAAATTTCCGCTTATCAAAGTGATGAGGGAGTCATATCGAATTACTTGTTTTTACAAATTTACGTTCATAAAAATGTAATTTATTACTGCACCGTGTTGCAATTCTCAGTAAACATTTTTTTTTTTTACGAAGAATCTTTCTAATATGTGGTGTATAGATGCGCTGTTCCTTTATAACTAATTGTTTAGCGTTAGTAGATCTGCCACTTGAAAAAAAAAACCATCTCTTCCCAAAGGATCTACTTGTCACGTTCGAGTAGAATCGATAATCGACCGCTTTGAATTCCTGCGAGATGTTTTTACTGTATTTCGTTATGATGTCTGATGACGATAG
The DNA here is from genome assembly GCA_011638315.1 of Tetramorium parvispinum. Lineage (NCBI taxonomy): Eukaryota > Metazoa > Arthropoda > Insecta > Hymenoptera > Formicidae > Tetramorium > Tetramorium parvispinum. Next base: position 10,556 of record VBVR01004998.1, on the reverse strand, counting down.
CCAATTTAAAACGTTAGGTTTAGGCAACAGGAGTTTAAGGAACGACCAAGAGAGAGAAAGAAGAAACCAAAACATAGTTTGTACATATTATGCAATATAACAATTTCGTAATAATCTGTTATGTATTGTTGAATTTACGCGAGAGACGTTTAACAAGATTATATTTCTATTGTCGATATTCGTTGTAGGGGTAACCACGTCGTTATCGGGTCTCCACCGGTTTTAGTTTCTTCTCCGGATCGATTTTTACTTAACGCGTTTTTTTCTCATGCTCAGATGCGTCCCAGAGGCATATGTGGCGTATGTAAATAAACGCACACGTTATGTACAAGTACTTATGTACATAATAAATTCACGCGCGAGACTAATCAAACTTCTTCGCTCGGGATTTATTGCATTTTTTTAAATTTCGTTTTTAATTTATAATATATTATATATATATATATACATATATGTATGTTACTCAGTGTGTCTTAGATTTTTATCGATTCTTTTTTCACTACTTTGGCCACGCCGTCTCCTTCGTCCGTTGGTACGAATTCGTAACTCGTGCCACTTCGTGCGCAATAGCCTGACGATTGGAGAAAATCGACAATGTGAAAGAAAAGGGGTGAAAAAGATTTCGATCTCGCGTAATAGAAGTCTCTATCCAATAAGGATAATCAGATCAAGTCCCCACTTACGTACCACGATCTTAATTGAATTCCCTTGCGAATTAATAGTTACGCTTGATGATGATCCCGGATAGAATTGGTCAGTGAATTGAGTTCTTCTTTTTATTTCTTTCCCCGGTTACGGTTAGCAATCGAAATATAACGATATTTTCAATTATAATGGATACAGTGGATGGATAGAAAATTTATCATTACGTCCGCGGGAGTGACCTAAATAAATTTTTTATTCATTATTTCTGATCGCATACATCATACATTCTGTTGCATCCAATCACCAAAGACTTGTACGCGCAGTTATTTTTTCATTCTTGTATTTACGTCAATCTCCAATAGGTTTTTTTTTTATTTTTTTTTACTTCGCGTGCATCGTCCACTTTTTAATACTGAAGCGTCCTATATTTTTAATTGCCTTCGCGTAATACTTTAAAAGAATGAAACTTATATTTCCGTCCTCTCTCGACTAGATCGACAGTTACGTTTGTGTAGTAGGTGAATATTTTAAGTTTCCCACATCGGCAATCGATAACGCGGTAAAAACTTCCTTTTCCGTTCAATTAAATCCCTTCTTTGAGTACTGGACCACGCGCGACTTTTATCCGGATAACTTTTAGGATTAAGTCGAATCGAATAATTAAAAAAAAAGAAAAGAAAACCAAGAAAGAGAATCGTTCGTTCTTCCAAAGCCCTTTTTTTTCTCTCAACTGGCAAAGACTCATCTCTCCGTGTTTGCGTTCGTTTTAAGAATAATCGACTCGGCGATTATGAGTATCCAAGCGATTATCATCACGTCAAATCGATCCTCGATCGTTTTAAACGGTCTCGGAAAACGGGACGACATTAAATTGCCTTTTTACAATCGATAAGTTTTACGAAGTGTAGCTAAGGTAAATCGTTATGAAATCGTCTTCACTTTGCGTGGGGGGATAAATCGTAGTGTTATGTAAATGTAACGTTACCTTTCTCATCTGTAAAGCCATGACATCGTGTGCTAGCGGTGCACAAAAATGACTTTAAGCGAAGCGGAACGATTTTAACGGGAAAAAAAATTTTTTTCATATACTATAGAAAAATACCTATATATACATATATATATATATATATTTTTGTTACGTCCACCGAATAAGAATTCTACTGTGTGTCGTTCTGCGTTAATGTATATTAATCGCGCGAGTGTTAAACGCGCTGGTCTCATCCGGTATGCGATATGTTAAGAGAACTTTTTTTTTTTACATGTAAATGTTGTTTCGTTGAAGTGTTCCCCGACACACGCGGTTGACTCCAAGTTTGAATTCACTCCGTTTTTTTGGCTAGTCCGTTGTTACGACATCGAGATATATCGGATTGTTGATTTATTTCTCGTCTCTGTCCTGTGAATAATAACTGAACAATCTATATTCTTCGAGAATTTTATTAGACAGTGGACAGAACGTTTAGAATAAATAGATATTGTAAATCTGCAGACTACTTCGATGTAACAGAACTGGATTAGTCGCGTAAGATAAAAGAAAAAAAAAAAAGAAGCTAATTATCGTTATATATGTAAAGTATCATCTACACAAGCACATACGCTTCTTTACTGTGGAAAGTGTTTCGCTCTTGTGATTCGCTCGCGCGAGGCGAGCGAGGGGCCGCGATGCCGATCACGAGACTTCCTCGACGTTCCTCATTTACGAAGCGAAAATCTCGAACGGCCCGTTTCGAATGATGAAAAAAAAAACTGCAATAAAAATCCGCGCCTCTTTCTCTCCGCAGGGGACGCTCAAGGTTTCTACCAACGTATCTAATTAAGAGCCTACACCAAATATATACTCGTCGCGAATTCTCGCTCGGGATTTTCGCAACCGTATCTTATATCCGAGACGTAAAGATACATCGGTCGTAATTTTGATAAGGGCAGCACGCAACAACTCTTCATGACAATATCGTTCCGCAGAAAGTCGCAATTTCCGACGCATCCCGCAGCTGCTGCAATGACGACGGCGATTCTCTTTTCTCTCCCTCCCCTTTTCGTACGCCCTCGTGTCATCTCTCTCTCTCTCTCTCTCTCTTGATTTGCTTTGCCGAGTGTCTCGTCGCGGAATCGCGGGCGTCGTCGACGCGATCGCGATCCGCGATCCTGATCTTCTCGGCCATCGGAAATCGAGGCAGCAGTGAGCGTGTACGTGCGTTACAAATGCGGGAAACCAAACCGAGATCGGTGCTGCGCTACTCGGCCGAATTTTCGAAATACGCTTATTATAAATATAGGTAAAAATATACGCTCGCTGCCCACGTGCGTGCGTGCATGCATCTCGTGTTCGATTCCCGTTCGCCGATCGTTCGAAGCTGCATCGATTCTTCCCTCCGCGCAAGAGCATCGATACATAGATAATACAGAGAATATTCTTGTACTCAAAATCTCGAGCACTAGATTAAATACGTTATGCAGTTAATGCAGATTTTTTAAAAGAAAAAAAGACCACTCGGACAAGAGAGAGAGAGAGAGAGAGGCAAGAGAGGCAATTGGAGAGGATGTAATGCTCTTCCCTGTTTGTATCTTGACATAAATCTAAGGACGACAGTGAGCAGGACGTCTGCCGATTACTCGAACCACGAATATCGCTATATAGGATGTTTTATATCGGAAAATATATATTTTCTTGTATACTTTGTGCTTATAAAAGATCGACTTTACTAAAGCTTAAAGTGTATTTTTGATTATAATCCGTCTAAATCTAAATTAAATCAAAATTATTACATAGCGACGAGATGTAGTAGACACCCACACACATACATACACACATCCTGCTCGTTATATATTTATATATGTGTGTAGCCAGAGTGTACACTAACAGTAGTACATTAATCTTGAACGAACGAATCTTCCTTAGCGAAAATTTCTACCGGGTTTCGCTACAATCCGTTACAATTGTTCGTTACGATTATTTATAAATTCTCAATGTTGGACATTTCGGCGCGATCTCGGATTCTAATTTCCGCTAAGGAAAACATCGAAATACGACTTTGCTTGCAAAATAAGATCTACGCACTCCTCTTGGACTAATATGTATACATACCATTTATTTTTCTTCGAACGAGCGTGTATGCGTGAGATATACATATATATCATACCCCGTGTGAATAATGCATATATATATATATATAAATATATATAATTATTAATATATATATTTATATACATGTTGTGTACGTGTGCATGCGTGTGTGTTTGTGTATCGTAGGCATTCGTAAAAATGCTCGATGAACGTCAAGCGTCATTTCTCGCACGACGGCAGGCTCGAACGAGGAACGACGCAAATTACGTGCACACGATGGAGATTATAGACTTTTATTTATACAGCGACGGAACACAATTTCGAGAGAGATACACGTGTGTGACGCGACAACAACAAACGCGCGCGCTAGGAGAGGGAAAGCGGAATATATCTTCTCGACTCGTTATAGCTCAAATAGATTTCTGTCTCTTTCTCCCCCTCCCCCTTATCCCTTGAGATTTTCACCCTGTATTCCTTTCTTCGTTTTACCGGTCGCCACCCGTGAATCTACACTGCGATTCACGCGTGGCGAACCGTTCGGCTTCTCGGTGATCCGTCGAAGATAGAATCCCGAGCGACAATGTTCTCCACGCAGTTCATACGACCCTTCAAACTTTTCCTCTTTTAACCCATCTTTCGTTTGTCTTCCTTTTTTTTCACGTTCGACTACTAATAATCGTTTGCACCCTAATAACCGAGAATATCACCGGTGAGTGAGATACCGTGAAATAGATGCGCAGGGAGGGACGCGATTCGATGGGAACCTCGACGGGGATGATAGAGGCGATTACGAAGCGTCACGTTTACCTCTTTTTTTTTTTTTCCATCCCGGAGTATCGACGCGGCGTCGACACAGAGTGTGGTGACCCCGTGGAAGTCCACGCACACGCGATCGCGCGTAATTGTTCGGAAATCGATATTTCAGGATCAATCGGTGATACGTACGAGCGTATTCATCTCTCTGTGTGTGTTTCCGAGAATAATAATTTCCGCGAGGGACAAAGAGAACGCTCCCTCCGAGGCTTCCTCCTTCGTTGATCGTCAAAGAATCCGCGCGGAGGATTGGAGTGCCTTGGACACGCCGAAGATGAGGGTCGAATCGCGGCGGCGATGGCAAGACTACATCGAATCGACCGTTTCGCGATGGGAAGCTTTATAACCGAATGTTGAGACAGAGAGAGAGAGAGAAAGAAGGTAGAAAAAGAAGGAAGAAGAAGAGACGGGTAAGAGTTGATCTCTGCGCTTCTTCGCTTCCTTTTTCGCGCGACGAAGAGAGGACAATCGATCTCCGGTCTCACGGGGAGAGATGTATCGATCGTCTTCGATTCGACGTAGCGACAAGCGTCCACAGATCAAAACTAGGACGGAGATTAGGGAGGGTGTCGAGAGCGGACACTTTCCTCGACGCGACGTGCGACTGCGGGCCCCGTTAATTGCGCTAATCACGTATGCGCGCGCGCGTACTTTCTTTTTTCTCTTCTCTTTTTTTTTTTTCCTTTCTGCGTTCGAAGATTTTACCGATTTAATTGTCACGAGTCTGTCTCGTTTTACTGGTATGCCTGTCGGTGTGTAAGTGTGTCCCCGAGTGTGCGATTCGCGCCAGTGGCGTGTGAGGTCATGTATTACTGGCGCGGGAATGACGGTGCGCGAGATCTACTTCTTCGTGATCGATTGTAATTTTATATAATATTTGTAAGACAAATTAAATATTATGTACAGCATACCTGACAGTAAATAATAAGTATCTACCTTATATCTCTAAAAATATATATATGTCTGTCATTTTCTTTTTGCAGGGACACCTAGATAATTGGGATGAATAAATTGGCGAATCGATACGTCGCGCTTCACGTCCCGTCACGCTCATTGCCGTTAATCTTTATTATTAAATGCGATGTGAAAGCACTCATAATTCGCGCTCGGGGAGAGAGAGGGTCATCGAACATTCGGCGCGCCGAACTCGTTATTATCCCCCCCCCGATGATATTCATTGCCTAATTAGATGCCGCTTGCGCACGTTCGTTTGCGCCTATTGAAATCCATACTATTCATGTAATCGACAATTTTAAGCCGAAGCAATAATTGACAGCGGATGTATCTATCACGGCACAAAACAATGTGCGTAATGCTCGCTTAATTGACTCCGGTAAACAGCCTCCGGAGAGTCTCTACGTTTCTCCCATTACCGCGAATAAATTGATATAATTTTTCAGAGAGAAGAAATAACGCGCTCTAAATGACATCGCATCTCGGGACGAGATACGAGGCAGGCCAATTAAGCGTCTATTGAAATTAACTAATAAGCTCCGGAATCTTTTTTTATTTTTCCTCGACGGCGCTATTTATATCTATCGACGATTCCTCCCGCCCAATTAAGGACGCCGCTTCCCTCGGATTCCTGAGGGTGGTTTGCGGCCGAGGAATGGAAGAAATTCTCAGCGCCGCGCTAGAACCAAAATCCCTCGCAACGACGACAGAACGAACGGTAATGTTCCCCGGTCGGCGGACAGAAATGAAATTCCGGTGATTTAGCTGTTCGAATTCACGGGCGCGCGCGCGCACACACACATGTACAATCCGAGAGCGGTAAATCCTCCCGAAAAATGGTTCGCGCCACCTTCTTTCTCCGGTACGTGCGCCACCCTTTTCGTCCCTTCGGTTCTCCCCCGATTGACTCCCTGTTCGTGAGGTTTGATCCCTTTTTATTGGCGACAGACGAGACTTTTGGTGTTTCCGGCCATTCCCCTGCCGTTCTCCTTTCAAGAATTTAAACAGTTGCTCCTTGCCAGACAATTAGATGCTATTTTCATTCTCTTCTTTTCCCTCTTTTTCCCAGGCGCGAGGAATACGCGCGAAATAATTGATGCAAGAAATGTCTGAAAGAGTGAAAGACAGGGTGAGAGATCTACAAAGCAGATTTAGACTCAACCCAATTTGCTAAACGAGCATGCTCGACCCTCCACCGATTAGCCTCGGAGGCGCGTGACGCGCGCGCGCGCGCCCGATGACGTGCCACGTCACGAGCAGATCTAAGCGAATTTACGCCTTACAAATTGTACCGCGGCGAACGTGTAAATACAGATCGACTCGACGTGAACGTGATATTGGAAATATCGACAGTCTCCGGGCGCGATGGTCTCAATGCCGGGCGCTTTTATAATCGAAGCCTCCCCAGACTGGATGACGGCTTTGCTTCTCGCTTGTTACGAGCTGGAGAACGGTAAATTAATACTAACTACTTCCTCTCTTGACATATCGAGAGGTTTTTGCCCCTCTCGAAGCTCCCTCCCGTTTTTTTTTACACCGCGGGAACAAAAATAGCTATCGGACGATCCTACTCGATCGCGTGAACGACGATTATCGAGAACAGCATCCGACCGCTTGAGAATTCGCGGCACGGTCACGATTGTTCTCCCCGGTTCCGCTAATCGAATCGAATTGAATTTTCTTCCTCCCCACGATCCGGGAGAACTCTTGGATTCTTTGGCCGCTGCCTCCGGAGAGAGTCAATAAAAATTAACGATTGATTTGGGAAATTAGGACTCTCGACGTCCGTCGGATAAAAAGAAAGAGAGACGATTGCGCTCAGGTGTCTCCTGAATAATGGAAGCTATAAGGTTTTTGGTAGTAATATTAGCGCGCACTTCTATATTTGTATAAGAAAGAACGAGTCTCTCCGCGGAAGAGTAATAATAAAGGGACAAAAAAAGAAAGAGAGAGAGAAAACTACGTTCTCTAGAAAAGCTTCGATTGACGTCGGCTACATCACGCTTGCAAAATCTCGAATGTAGAACGGAAGAGTCTAGTATCCTGATGGATCGCAAATCGGAATCTCCACGTCGATATTCGCCGAGGGAAAATAAGCAGAACGAATTGTCAGTATTTACGAGGAGCGGTCGGCGTCCGTTGTTTACGTATCCGTCTATCGTCTATTGGATTGTCGTTCCGATGACTTTCGATTCCGCGAAATTTGCATCCGACGGCGAGGCGGATCGAAACGCCGCCGCTTCAAATTCACTGCTCTCTGTATCATTCCCGGCAGCCCAATTAGATCGGTGAATCCCGACGACTATTCAATGGACGTTGTATATTTTATTTTAAAATGCAACTTGGAGAGAGTTGAATGAAAGTGCGGTATTTATTTCGACATTAAAGCGCGCGTGATCGTATACGAGACACGTCTGATCATAATCGGACCAGCTCTACTGTATTTTGAGAAATAGAATGAAACAAAGTGGCCACGCAAAAGGTCAAATTATTCTCGAGAAATTATTTTATTACAGCTGCGTATACATGATTACGTATACGACGCGATCTTTCCGAGGTATTTCGGTAAAATGTTTTTACTCGCAAATTTTTCGGTTATATCGAGACAATGGGTAATAAAGAATGATAGAGGGAATAGTATGGAAACCAGGGGACGAGTGACCTCTGTGTGTGAGGGAACTTTTGGCCGGTCGGCTTCCAGGCAAACTTGTTAAAAATTGATCAAAGGTTAGCCATCTCGTTGGCAGCAATCAAATAGTTACTATCATATGAGGTCTCGCCTGAAAGCGCGCAAGAGAAAGAGGGAAAGCGATGATTAAATATCTCTGAAGAATAATACGACGGTAATTTCGGAAGAATTTAAAAACTTGATTTCAATGTAATAATTATTTCAAATGGAGTAATGGAATGAATACTAAATGCGTATGATGAAATATGCAAAATCATTTTGAAAAAAATGAGCTGAAATAGGATTGGAAATTTAAAATCATTTATGACAGATTAAGTTCGAATAGAATATTGTAATTGAGGCATTTAATCAGTAATCGAGTAAATTGAATCTTTTGGAAGTGAGCGGTAAATTAAGTTTCTCTTTTTATTAGCAACATCTGTTAAAAAAAAAGTCACACATTTCCTTATCGGACGTACGACAGAGGCGACGATGGAGACGTAGGCGGCGATGAACAGCTCGTTTGAGGAAGACAGCGTGTGTGCATGTGGCGGAATTTTTGGGCAGCAGTCGGCCTCGTTATGCTGGAAAATCTGAAATCGATTGGTGAACCCGGCCCGTGTCGGCGGGGCGTCTGCGCGACGCAGATGTCGACGCAGACGCCGAGGTTGCTCGTCAGGTCGATAGCGCCGAGTTCTGGTTAAACTCCACGAACGAACTTCGCCGATGGTCCGTGAGGAAAAGAGCCCCGGTCCGTAGAATGAGGTGAGGAAGGAGGGCGGAGAGAAGTACGGAATGAGTGGTTCCGAGAGAGAAAGAGAGAGAGAGAGAAAGTCGGAAGAAGAAGAGATCCTTGCTCTTCTGGGCTCTGCTCTTTCCCTAGGACCGTCGGCATTGCGTCGACGAATTAATTACGGATACGCGAAGCTTAGACTCTCGTTTAATTTTGTCTTCTATCCCCTATCGAAATCGGGTCGAACCGATCTCCTTCATTCCCTCTTTCTCTCTCCTTCTCATCCTTCGCTCTACCTAATCTACCCTCTCTCTCTCTCTCTTTCACCGCGATATCCGATTATCGAATGTCGGTCTCATGTCAAAGAGAAGAGAGATCCGATTATTTATTTCCTGCCTTGGCCGAGTGCGCGATGCCGCCGTCGAGGCAGCGTTCCGTTTTGTGTCAAGTTACGATGGATTTCGAGAAATAAACCGAAAAGTAGGATGGAAGTTTAGGTCGAGCGAGATCGATCTCGCTTTACGTCTGCATACGGGATCTCTTATACGGGAGAGAAATAAAAGTTGCGCTGCATCCTAAATGTTATAGAAACCAGTTTTGCCGAAAGATAAATTTTTTATTGCGTGCGGAATATATACCCGGTATCTATATATAATGCCATTTTCAATGTTAGCAAAATGCTGTGTATTCGCATCACGTTGGAAAATGTTTAATTGACCAATTTAAGAGAGTTGCAATTTAAGAGAGTTGTGTATTTTGCTGCTAGAGATGCACAATTTTGCCCTAATTCCTGATGTAACAATTATGATGTATGTATGCAAGATCGATATTGCAGACCTCTGAAAATAGAATTGCATACATTCTTCATTATATCGCTCTTTCGTGAAATAGACAATCGCTCTTCTCGCAATTCTAATTAAGTGCATCGAACGATATTGTATCTGGATATATCGTGGTCAAACAGAATTAAACTGCAATGAAACACATCTGATTTTAGAATCAAATGAGGGCAAGAAATTTAATATTGTAATAATTTAGCTGGGAGTGAGAGTGTCCAAGTCAAGTTAGCGTATGCCTGTAAATAATACAGGATATAAAATTATATTTTTCTTTAAAAATACAGTTTATCGAATGTCTGCAAGTTGAATCAATTCGGAGTAAGATATCGTGAGACAATGTACATACAAATGTACATACACCAAAGTGGACTCGATCGGACCGCGAGGGTTCTCTTAATCCGAGCTCGTTTCGAGATCTTCGAGGAATCGAAACACGACTCGGGGCACGATTTGTTCCGATCCTCGTCGGGAAATCGGTGTCGTATACGAGCGCGCCCTGTCACGGTAAAGCGAAGTGGTAAAAAGTATCAGGGTCTTGCCTAGGACTACTACCCACTACGCTCGACTAGACGCCTCGGAAGAGTTCCGAAATCCGTGAAACCTCTGCTCGATAACACTATAAATCTCGAGCTAGCGCGAGCAACGCTCTCCTCCGCGCACACGGCAGGGCTTTACCTTAAGCTAGGATCGATCGAGCGCAGTGACAAACGTCGCTAAATAAATTCGTCCCCTGGACGAATGGGCGGAGTAGTCCTCGTAATGCTCGTGGCTGCGAAATTATTTTAACACATCGTTATACTATTAAAGATGCTTGAAGACTGTTATGGACTCTCGTCCCAC
>VBVR01004997.1:0-13108 GCA_011638315.1 Tetramorium parvispinum | reverse complement strand
ATATAATATATTATAAATATGTATAGTTGAATATCAATTTAACGATATGCATAGGGAATATATATATTATTATTACTATTATTAATTATTATTGTTATATAAAATAAAGTTTAAGACAACGTTAATCAAATAACAAGTCCGATAAAAGGAGACCAGCGGAGAGGGTGGTATCAACGGATTTCTCTTGTATATTCATTCACTTTCTTCCCCATTCCCTTTTCCTCTCTATTTTTCCCTCCCTTTCTTGTACTATTATTATTCTTGTTTACCACCCCCTCCGCTTCTAAAAGCAGGCGAGCTACATCGAACTGCATCTTCGATGAATCGTACGAAATCGCTTTTAGTCTCTCCTGCGCGACGCCAATTAAAAGAAGAGATAAAAGTAAAAAGAAGAAAAAGAAATAGAGCACGGTGAATTTTGAAGTGCGAATCGGTAGAAAACGGAAGAGAAGGGAAAGAGAATAAAACGTGTGTATGCGAGATAGGGGACCGCAGGCCACTGGTCCCGCGAAGACTTTTTTTCTCTCTCGACTCATAATTACTTATTCACGAAAACCAAAAAAAAAAAGCTGCACAATGATCGATGATGGTCAATAAAGCGATACTAAATCTTTTCCACGCTTGGCTTGTTGCTGAATCAATCTTTCTTTCTCTCTCTGTCTCTTTCTGTTTCTATCTTTTTCTGTCTCACGACCCAAGCTGATTATCGAATCATGTTCCATCTTTCTCCTCTTTCCCGCTGCGATTCAATCCTCCTGTTTTATTCGATCAACGAAACGCCTTCGTTTTCGACGATCCGTTTCTAACGTCCCCGGATGACGCATGCTCTTTCCGATCGACCGCTTTCGACGTTCAGGCCAGCTGGAAAATATAATAAACGAAAAAGTACCGCATATTTAGACCGCCAGAAGAATCTACGGTAACCAATAGTTCGGATCTTTGGAATAGGATACGTTCATTAATTCGAGCGACGATACGTATCGCTTTGCGAGTAAAAAAAATCTCTTCGTGCGACTACGGAAATCAACCGCGATCTATGTATCATTAATGTTGATTCCGCCTTTAGCGACGTACGCGTGAAACAAGTACAACAGAATGTCGCAGTGCGATCCACGTCGAGCCTTCGATCGATCGACCAACGGCGATCTCTGTTACTCTACATCTCCAACAATATCTCTGCTAATTCTCTCTATTTCTCTCTCTTTCTCTCAATCTACACCACACTATGAGTACTATCTATATACGCACATGATCTTCTCATCTCATCTGATGATGCCTCTCATTGACGTGTCTGATGCACAATGATGGGTAACGACAGAGATGGTTATCTTTTTCATTATCATTATGTGACTTCCTATGTCTTCGTTGCTTTCTATTGTAGTCTAAGACGTCCGTCGAAATGCAATGCCTTCGGAATTGGAATTAAATGGTTTTTTTTTTATTATTCTTCCTAATTTCTGAGTTTCATACGAAATGGAACAGATTAGAATTTTTCCCAGAGATACTAATTATACCTTGTGTTATGAATAATTTTTATGATCTTTAAACAAAGTAATCTCCACTGTAGTAAGTAATCCAATATATTACATGCTAATATTTGTATATGAATTAATACACAAATTTTATGCGAAAATCAGATTGAAATTGTTTATGCATTGCATTTTAACAAACGTCAACCGTTGCGGATCCTGTCGCCTGATTTCGATGGAATATTCAACGAATAAATTACTGATATCGTCTTCTACTCTAAACGACCACGCAACAACTAACTTTGTGCACATCTTTTCTTCGGAATTCCATCTGCTCACGGACTTATACCGACTCTGTGTATATCTCTCTACGCTTGTCTGTCTGTACATTGACTCACTTTGGCACGGCACTCTCGCTCATACTTTATCCCTTATCACCGAGGCCGAATTGCACCGACAAATTTTAAAAATTAATCCCGATTCGACAATTTTCTCTCTATCTCCGTCCAGATTTACAACTCTATCCGTAACGTAGCTTAAAAAAAATGGTGAATGAGAGATGGTGATTGGATCGATCAGGATTACTGCGGTAATATTTTGACATTTGTCTCTCATATTACTAATTATTTAAGAAATTATATCGCGCAACTATGATTGCACGCAAAAATGTGATCTTTTTTTTAAATAGATAAAATTATCTATAAATTGCTGTTTTATTATTTTTTAAGAACTTTAATTAGTTAAGAAGGTTAAATCATCGGATAAAGTTCGCTATTAATTGTTGAACACCAACAATATCACATTAGCGAAATACAGAACATCACAGTGGAATTCTCGGGCGGTAATGGTGCAATCGGCTCCAACTCAGCTTCCGATCGAACAAATTCCATGCGCGGTCCGACTTGTAGAAAGAAGAAAAACTAGACAACGTAACCATAATACACAACGGAATTTAATTTGCGTCATGTAGAAATTAAAAATTGCGAATGGTGATTTTAACAAATGCCCTTCAGAAATACCGGGAATGTCTCACTGACAACGCGTTTCCGAGCGAGGAGAGTCCTAACACCGATGAGAAGACGCGACACCACAATCAATCAAATCCGACTATACTCTCACAGCCACACTTGCGCAAACATCAGCATTTCAATGAGACAAACCGAGGAGAATGTGTCACCCTTAACCCTCAAGCTCGCGTTCCGCGTGAAAAACAGACGGAGCAAGGACTTTGCGTTTGATTTTTAATTGATACGATGGAAAATGTTGGCATGAGAAAATATAGTCAAAATCAGAATTGTGAAAAATACATAGAGTGTAAGATTTGATATCGTAATAAAAAAAATTTTAATATAAATTTAAAATTTCCAATTTTTATTTTTATTCGTTATTAATTACGATATTCTGTATGAAATATTCATTTTGGACACAGTTATATCGTAGCATAATAGTTGTTATATTACAATAAATTGCATAAAAATATGCAAAATATAATTTACTATTATTATACTCGATTAAAAAAAAAATACCTTAAAATGACTGACATAAACTCTATTCCGTCGTACCAGTTAAGATTAATATTAATATTAAAATAAATAATTTTGGATATATAGAAAATGATGAGATTTAGCAAAAGGGTTTCTAAAATTTCTAGAGCTCTATTCGATAATAAATTGATACATTCTACAAAAAAGATTATTGACATGCGTGCAATATTAGTAAGAATTAATCATTTTTGAGAACGAGAGAGAGAGAGAGCCAAGATATTTTAATCATTTTATTGTATGTATATATCCTAATATCCCCGAGAAAAGAATTAATTCTTACACGATAATATTGCATGTGACAATTAATCGATTAATTTACCTCGAGTTTCGAAAACTAAACGCGCGTCCGCGTCGCAAAGAATGAAACGATCGAAGCGAAAAGCGAATATATGTCGCTTGAGGGTTGAAGAAGTGGTTACGCGCAATCCGATCGTTCCACCCTGTTGTAACCATTATGTTATCCTTTACTCTTGAAGGTGATAGGTGGCGAGTTGCAGGAACGTTTGATACCGGTACCCTACAGCAAGAGTTCGACAGACCAAGCTGTAAGCGCTCCTCTCTCTTGCTCTATCTTTTCTTTCTCTTTCTCTCTCTATCTCTTCTTTCTTTCTTTCTCTTTTCTGTCTCGATCTCTTCCTTTTCGCTCTCTGTGTCACTCGCCCGTTTTGCTCGCTCGCAGCTGTCTTTTGATCCCTTCGCTTTTACACGCTTCTTATTCTATCGATTGTCTCTCTCCTTCCTGCCCTTCGCCAATTCGTCCTATCCTCTTTTCTTCTTCCCTTCTTCCTTCTTTTAAATTGTAAAATATACATCCCAAGAGCGGAGCATGTCGATAATTTGTAAGGTCCACTTTTGTAAAAGTGTATCTTAGAAATTGCAAATTTACCCCGTTCTACCCTCGAGTTCCTCATCTCTCAGCACCCCTCCAGATCTCTTCTTCTTCTCTCTTCTTTCCCTCTGTCGTGATCTTTCTGTTTATCTCTATCTACGTATACTTCCCGCTTTCTACTTTATACTGTTCTACAATAGGATAATATTACGGCTTGTACTACTGGACCGGGCAGCCTTTCCTGCCCTCGACGCCAGTACGAAGGAAAGGTACATGTCTGTGTTAATCCTTGACGTCTCAAGCTTGTTTGATATTTAAAGCGCGGCAAGGATTAGCGATTTCCGAGCCTATACTCTGCGCAATTGTTGCTTGTAGGGGCTTTCGTTGGCATATGGCATTAATTTTTCCGTTATTTATTTCTCACATTTAGAGAGCTACTGCCGCCGCTGAAATTGCGAGATTCCTCGCGCGAGGAATCTCACAAAGGGGTATTTCCGAGTAAAGAAATCAAACTGAACGAGGGGCGATCTCGATGAGCGTACGATTTTCCGTTTACGCTAACCGAGATCGAGTTTAGAAAACGCTTATCGCCAAATCTCCGGTCAGCCCCTCTGGTGGTACAAGTCCGTCGCTTCCTACTCTGCTGTTCTAACTTGCCCTATCATTCATCCCCGCAGCACTCGGTGTCCTTGTGTTGTCGTGACTTTACATCGTGTATTCGTCGTTTGTCTGTATCTCATCTCTTCTGCTTTCAATCTGCCCCTCTCCTCGTTCATCAGGGATCGAAACCGTAGTCGCTTTAACGATTTTTACTCGGGCTGCTGCGGGCGTGAACAATTTTTTTTCTCGTCTGTTGCGTCGAGAATCGAACTGAATCGGTTTCGGTCCCTGTCACGGACTCGCCCGCATTTTGCGCAATTATCCCACTACCCTCTCCCTCTCGCTTCCTCCGCTGCTTCCGGTCCTGAAAAAGGAATCGCCGCGTCGAGTGAAAGCCGACGAGTGGCGCTCGTGGAACCGCTAGAAAGGTCGGAGTTGACTTTTAGTGTACAATGCATTTAGGATGACTTGCGTTAGGTCCTCCTTGCGCGCGATCACGCCGAGATACGATTCACACGATTTACCGTTTTGCATGAGAGAAACGTGATGCCAGAGCGATGCGAACCTTACGCGCGAGTCTGTGGCGTTTGTAAAAAGAAAAAAGAAGAATTGCGTGTGACATTTGCTTCTACCCTGACTGTTGCTTTACCGTGTCGCTGCAGATTAAGTGTGTAGCTGTGTGCGGATACGCCGGCAATAGTATTGCATTGCGGCTGCGATCTCGTACCTGCGATCGCGGATGATGCCTGAGAACCCTGCACGTTGCTTTCGTTGTGCATCTTGCGTCGCGAGCGACGATGTCTGTTCGTCGCGTAAAGCTTCATCCCCCTTGATCGATGTTAACTCTTTTTTTTTTATCGGCCTTGTCAATCGTAAGCCCTTAGCGAACGTAAGATTTTGAGCGAAGCAAATTAGAACCCTAATCTTTGCTTGCTTCCGCAGTTTACACATTGCATCACGTTATTTCTTGCAACGTGTATCATAGCAGAATTATGTATTTATAATACAATTGGAAATTAAGATCGGCTTTGTCCCGCCGGATTCATATTTCGATGCTATAGAATTTACAAGTTGCAGGATATTTCTTTGTGATTAGCGTCGAAAGATGAACCGTGGCGCGCCAGTCTCAATTTCTGGTTTCGATTTAATCTAGTTCTTTCAATTTAATCGACCGAGAAGACTTTCGATTGAATTCTACATCGCCATTTAGTCTAATCGATTGCGACATGATGTGAGAAATCACTAAAAATCGCTGGCAAAATTGAAAAATCCTCGTCAAAATTAAAATAGACATAGTTAATTAATAAATATGAATTATGGTTGGCGAGTAGATTTCATCGCAATTGTGAGGTTTCCAGCGACGAGAGACCGGATATCCTATTTCTTTCTTTTCTTCTTCACCGAAATGTCTTCTTTCCACATAAGATTCTCATAATTTTTCCCCTTACGATACGTTATCTCCTCTACCTCAGAAAACCCTTCAGACACTCGACGAAGATCGATGGAACGTACACGTTTGTCATGCTGCCGATCAATTGGTCAATCGACTTTCCAATAACGATCATAAGATTGCGATCTAAATTCTAATCTCTCGAGACAGGAAAACGAGATGAAAATTTTTCCGATGAGAAAGGTAACAAAAATCACACGGTTCGCTTATTCCTCTTCCGCGTTATCGCAGTAAGTAAAAATGTCATCCACATATTCGACGAGCGAAATTGTAAATTGATTCCACAAGTTGGAGCAATTGATATTCGCGAGTCATTGAGCCGACAATGCGACGCAGTTTTCCGGATATACGAGTCAAAACCCGAAGAATTGAATTTCGAAACGGAAGATACGACAGTTAAATCTCATCCTGTCCGGAAAATATCACTTTCTACTCTCCATTTCCGTCTTCTTTCTCTCTTTCTCTTTCTCTCTCGCTCTTAGCTCTTCCGTTTCTTTCTCACTCTCCGTTTTTTCCTTAACTGCCCATTCCGAAAATCCCATCCACGTGATACCCGAAACGAAATAACGCCTTTTTCCGTTGAGAGAGTCGTCTTCCGTTGCGTATAATTCGGCAGTGCGCATTACTTGGCGTAGCGTGCATGTTATTCCGAGCCAGACGCAAAAGCAAAAGGGAGCAGATATGCATTTAGCACGAGGGCAAAGGCACGCGAGCGCGCGTGCCAAGGGCCCTGGTGGCCCTGGGTCCAGGGTGGGTCCGAAGTGTATTCTTCGGGGGTCTGTAGCTGGGCCGCCGTCACCGTCGCCGCTGCTGCCATCGTCACCGCTGCCGCCGCGAATTGCCGCGGCGACAACAATCTCCGCATCGCGTAAGTATCCTCTTCTGAATGTTGTGTGTCGGCGATATCTAATAGCGTGCCCGTTGAATCGGGCAAGAGACGCACACCATACGCATGCGTGCCATCAGCGATCGTCGAGCCGCGTGGTGAACGCAAGAGAGAACGGACGGAGGAAAGGAAGCAAGGGATAACGGAGGGGTTTCACCCCCTCGTTTAACCCCCGTCCTCGCTCCGCTGTCGACGGTGAGGCGGCTCTTTCGGGAGAACTGTCTCCGAAACGACGGTAGTCAAACTCACTCTAATGAAGATACGTTTGCCGGGCACGCGAACAATGCATGCAAGCCAATCGCAGCTCTAGCTCCTACTCTACTTTCTCTTTTTTTTCTTTTCTTTCGTTTTCTTTTTTCCCGTGTTTTTCTCTGGTATTGTACGGGCTGCCTTAATGTATTGCTCTTACTTGCTGTGATGCTCGATATAATCCTCCGGCTGCTTGCGGTTTCTTTCTGCTTGGTGATGATTCTGCTTGGATGGTCTGCTGTGTACATACTTTCTCTTTCTTTCTCTCTCTGTCTCTCTTTCTCTCTTTATCACGTACACGTATATTAAAACGTCGATGAAGAAACGCCATACAGAGTGCATCAACTGTTTCTTTCTGGCGGCGCGGACACATGTATGTGTCGCCAGATTTAGTTCGCGGAGACGCGTGTCTCGGCGAACACGTGTTTGTCGCGTGGTTCTCCATGTAGGAAATGGACCGCCGCGGGATGGACCGTCGAACGGTGAGTCGAACACTTTGATGCGTTTACGAAGATAGAGATTCAGAATCCTAGAGAGGAGGTCTTATCAGATAACAGATATGAGTCCTCGACAGAGAGACGGGACACGTCCCATCAGAGTCTGGCAGCATTCCACTGCGTTTCTTAGGATACATATAAAATTCTTTGATCGATCGCATTATCTTAGAATAGCGAATTCTCGATTAATTCGTGATGTTATCGTTCACTGTCAAAAAAAAATATATACTGTACATACATAAATGCATAGGGTGGAGCTAAGAGGTAAGAGCTTTCGATCCTTTACGTTTCGCATCATTCACTCGTGTCGGCGTGTCACCGCTGAATTTTGCGTCCTAAACCGTCGCGATTCCTCATGTATGTTTGTCTGACCAGTTACGAGTACTTTCCACTGTCGCGGTAAAGAATTGTCCACGCGTTATATTCGCGCAAGTAGAAAAGTCCTCGCTATGGTCAGCCGCGCGCAGTAGAAAGTCCTTAAAATGGTCGGAGAATGACCGCAGTAGTAAAACTGTTGCGATTGTCAGCGGTGTCCGTAGAAAGTTTTTACAGTAAACTGACGATCACAGTGAAGAAATGCCGTCGCGCATTGATTGTGAAATTCTAGCGACAGTTAAATATTAGTGGTTCGAATTGATGTAATCCCATCAAGAAGAAGATCTTGATGTTATTTGTGATGAAAGGTGCATGTTAATCGCAATTAAAGATTCAGTTTATCGAGATTAATTGATTACCAAGATAGTGCTATAAAAATTTGTAAATATAAATTTAATAAAATTTTGAATGCTGTAAATAACTGGATAACAATGTAAAGTAAAAAATGTGCTTTTCACTGAATAATTTTTATTTTTATATTATGCAGTGTTATGCATGTTTTATCGTTACGTTTTTTTCATTACCTATATTTTTATGAAAATTCTAATATGATGATAGGATTTATTTTTGAACTAATTAATATGAATTATTAATTGGATCTTTCGATTCAAAGACTTTCAGAGCTTTACTGACGCGAATCGCGACTTCTTACCGCTTTCTCTGGAAGAATTGAACATAACGTGCTTTCCCATACCTCTGTGTCGCGTTGCTTAATTAAGTGGAAGTCCAGACTCTATTCTTGTTGGCTCTCTTTTCCTCTCGCTTTCTCTGTCTTACTGTCTGTCTGTTTCTCTCTCTCTCTCTCTCTTTCTCTCTCTCTTTCTCTATTTGTCTATCTATTCTATCTTTACGCTATCTTTCCTTTCTCTTTCTCCTTTCTCTCAATCGTTAAGGCTTCTCCAAAGCTGTGAGAGAAACAGAAGACGCACTCTGTATGACTGCACAAACATTGTCGCGCATCGATCTGTCCCGCGTTTTCGGCGCCACGACCAGCTTCGACGACGACTTCCTCGATGTGATTTGTTAATTGCAGATAAAAAATTTATTTTGCAAGAATTTCTGTTCAACTCAATATATCTGCGTATTCACGTTATGAATTTTGAATTTAAAAATGTTGGCTTACATGACTGTAACTTCGAGGAAAATCGAATCTTCGGATGCTGGGAGTCCGTCGCCGGAATGCGCGATGCGGATCGTACACGACGCTTCTCTCGATCGCCGTGATCGATTGTAAATCGCGCATGTCATCTGCCGCGTAAATTCAGCTTAGCGATCTGTCGCGTATTCGCATATATTGTATATTATCGCATTATAGAAAAGGGCGCAATCGTGTGTTTTTTTTGTCTTTCTTTTCCTTTCTCGAACTCGACTGCTGGCAGCTTCCGCAGTTTCTCAAGCCGTCAACAACACGCAGAAATAGATTTTAGCCGAGAGTCGAGTGTGGACATATCCTTTTTTTTTCCGTCGAATTTTTTTTTGTCTCTCCTCTCTCTGAGATAACTATAATGTCGATGGATGCATGCGGTGTTGCGCGGCAAGTTGCAAGCACAGTTGCAGAGCGGCGACGTCGGTACACACGGTGCATCTCTTTGCAGGCCGCATTGATTCGTCCGAAATGCGAGGGTACTCGAGTAAAAGCGGAACGGTCAACGAGCGTTACTCGGGACGAGTCTGCAAAAGTGGTAATCGGCAGTAGGAATATATTCCTCGACGAGTTCAAAGTCGATTTTTTCTTGGCGAAAATTTCAGCGATGGTTTAATCGACTGGCGAAGTGCCATTCAATTGGATTCGAAAAGTTTTTTGGATGTTCCCTTATTGTTTATTGTTTAAAGTAAATATTGTAGGCACTTGGCTTCTCGATCGTCAAGTAATTAGTACGCAGCTGCCACTGAAATGGTGGTGAATCGAAAGATTTCTAAATTTAATTACTTGACAGTCGCCTCCAAATTCTCGCCAAGTACGAATCGACCATCATTAAATGCATACATTTGCGGAGCTTCACAGGATCTTGAGTTATCAAAATTGATGCTAGGAGAGTGACGTACAGTGTCTCGCAGACTTAACATTTTGCGGATGGGACGAAAGATTTAATACGCTTTAAGTCACTAAAAGAAAAGCAGGGATCAACAGTCGCATGTGTATTAATTGCACCATCCTGATAATTACGTTGAGCAAAAAAGTGCTCTTCATTTTCTTTGTATTATAGTCATATTTTTATACGGTATATTTACGTGTAAGTACACGAAAATAGCAATAGTTTAATCTCGCGTTTTAACGGTAAAGACACGCCCGTCCTCAATGTGTAAAGTTAATCTTTAGCACACACACGATCGGAGAATCACGAGGGGGATGCCGCTCTCTTATCCCCCTCTCTCTCACTCTCTCGAAGTAAGTATGCCGAAATCGCTAAGATCCTCACGAACACGCAGCCCTTACAAACCTCACTCTCTCCTATCAGCCATACCGACGCAGCTGCTCCGAACTCTGTGTTCTAACAATGCCTTGTTCCGCAGGGCGATCCAAGAAAGCCCCGCTAGTTCTGTAATATCTTGTGCCATATCGCTGCTTTCTGTCTTGTTTCTCCGTATTTACGTTATCTTAAATGACGGGATGCAAAGCGAATGGGGGTCTTATGGTGAATCGGGTAAAAGAAGGAAAAGAAAAAAAAAGAAAGAATTAACGCTAACATAACAATTGAGCCGGATCTGATCTGGATAAGAACTTAACGAATTGAAAAGTCAATTAGAGCGGGATGAATTAACTCGCAGGTGAGTCCGGTAAGCTATTTTTTCTTTCCAGACGCGATTCATCCTCCGATTCCATTCCCCCGTCGTTGCATATAAATATCTGTATAGGATCTCCCAACACTGGCGCGTTATTCTTTAACGGAAGCTTCCTCGACGTGCTTGAAGTCGACTTTTCTGCAGTTTATAGAAAAAATCTGAAAGGCGATTACACGATCGCAAACTTTTCCAAAATTAGATCCTTGTTAATTTCAGATCATCTGATTTCAAATTCTTTTAAGATTCTCGGGGGGGGGGGAAATGTCGACTCCAAAGTGGTAGAGGACGCGGCCGGGTAAGACGTAAAGGCGACAGTTTTGCGGACGGTCCGCATCTCACATCCATTGTGCGTATATGTGCGAAGAGACCACCCACACAGATACACACATCCGCGCGCGCGCGAGCGCACATATATACACAGTGTGTGTGTCGCGGCGTTATGAATCTTCGCCTGAACGTTTTCCTTTCTATCTCGAGTGCGTGTGCCGGCGGCCTGCAACTTTGCTGTTGCGTGTGCCTGTCATTCATCATATTATCCCCCATCGGCGACCGCCGCCGCCGCCGATTGGCCGCACGGCGACGGAGCCGATCGTCCCCCATGAGACCAGACTGATCCGACCGGTACCGGCTTTCCAATTTGCAGATCCGCGTAGTGAACGCATTTCGGCAGGGCCTAGATACGCGCTACGGCGAGCACAGCAGCACCACCCTGGCGGAGGTACTGAGGAAGCAGTCGTCCCTGAGCAAGCGACTCTCGCAGACGAGCAGCATCGAGTACGCCGACAACATACCGGACGAGCTCACCATACCGGAGATTGACGTCGAGAGGCTCTCGAGTCACAGTCACACCGAGACTGCCGTTTAGAGACGACGCCGCCGCGTCGTCAGTAGCGACGCCTACTACTACTACTTCTACTACTACTACTACTACTACTACTACGAGTATGCCGACGACGACGTCTTCGCCACCCTCCCGCGCCCGTCGTCTCCCCGTGGCCGTCGATCGCTCGCAAAGAGAGCAGAAGGGAACTCACAGAACGAGGGGGGGGTGGAATCGAGACAAAGAGTGTACGAGAGAAAGGAGGTACGGGGAGAGAGAAGGAACGGAGTGGAGGGTCCATTCACGCTTGATAATGAAAGGGGGGTAAGGGAGGGAAGTCGCATTGAGTCGTGATTGAGAGGAATCGGGGGTACCGCGCGGGTCACCCCCCCCCTCCCCTTTCTTCCTCTCTCTCGCGACGAGAACGACCACTCCGACGCGCCCCGCGGCCGTTCCGGGGGACCGACCGGTCGTCGCTGCCGGATCCACCGGATCCGTGCGAGAGACATCAATTATAGATATTACCCTAAAGTAACGCACCACTGCCTCTCCCATACGCAGTTCAGTTGTTACGTACGCCTCCCTTACGTTTCCTCACCGTACCACCTTGTATCTCTTTTTCTGTTTCTCTCTTATCGCGTGTGCGTGTGTTTGTGTGTGTGTTGTGTGTGTGTGTGTGTGTGTGTGTGTGTAGAGGGGTGTATGTGCGAGTGTACGTGTGTGTGTGTTTCGTTGAATCCTTTCGTTCTTTGACGCACCGCTGTGTGGAGAAGCACGACGACGGCCGCATGAAGGGAGACGCGGAAGGGAAGAAAAAGAGAGAAGAAAAAGAGGAATATAAAAGTCGATAGTGGGGGAGAAAGAGAGAGAAAGAGAGAGAGAAAGAGCGGGGAGAGAAGGAAATGAGAAAGATTCGAGGTCGAGTTTTGAAGATATGTAGATATGTAAGATACAGTTGGGGTACCCTTAAGTTGGTACAAATCATTCTTGATTCTTCTTCTTTCTTGTCTTCATCTCTTCGTTGCTTCTACCTCCATCTTCTTGGTTCTCTCTTTCTTCTTCTCCGCCGCGTGAGATTTTCTCTCTCTCCTCTGTTCTCACTCTTTCCTCTGCGCTTTATATCTATCTGCTCCCATCTCATTCTTTTTCTCTCTCTTCCTCTCTTCGTATTAATATATTGTTATTTCTCAGATGATTACCATCTCTCTCTCTCTCTCTCTCTCTCTCTCTCTCTCACTCACTCTCTTTCTCTCTTTCTCTTCTGTCTATCTCCCTCTCAGAGAGAGATCTCTCTCCATTCCTCCCCTTTCCTTCCTTTCGCGACTCTTTCTCTTTCCCTTTGTCGCTCTCCCGATCTCTCTCTTGCGCGCGACTTAAGGATGATCTAGTCACTAGTTTGTATTACTCTAATACTTCCGTGAATATACTTTGCACTGGGGGTGCCTTACTGAGAGAAGAGAGTTTGAGGAAGGAGGACAAAAGCGAAAAAAAACGGGTGTGTGTAAATGCAATTTGTTTTCTAGCGTTACCGTTGCGATAGACGAGAAGAAGAGAAAGGAACGATCCTGCGGAGAGGGCAAGAGGGGCGTAGGGGGGGGCGGAGAG
>VBVR01004996.1:0-13149 GCA_011638315.1 Tetramorium parvispinum | reverse complement strand
TTGTGTTAAAATACTTGTATGGATGTTCCCTACCACCACACGAAAAATCTGCACTCATTTCGGGAACACCCTGTATAATATAATCTATAATATATTGTGTAATAAGTCTAAATCTAACTTTAAAAATCATTAATTCTATATTTAATTATTGTAACATATAGCAATCTTTAAGAATTTGATGTCTAAAATAAATTCTTATATAATTCTATAATTAGAACGAATCATTTTAGCATAATTATTACAGAATATATTTCAGAAATTAATTTTGTAATTATAAAAATCATTACAACATAAAATTGTACAGTTGTTATTCAAGTAACAGTAAGAACATTTTTTATTTTTTAAGTAACTTTGCTTCATAATTTTCTCAATATTTATAACTTGTGACTATAAAATTCTTTTTCAGCAAAATATATGCGTTTTGCAGAATCACTTTATGACACGTCGTGCGAAAATGCTGTGAACGGAAAGAAGCGATAGTTGTGCATTTATTACAAAAGTTTCCTATCTGGGTAATAGTGATTACTAGGACAATGTGGAATTTGTTGATCTACGTAGTTTGGATTGGGAATGATACGACTTCGGACTCGTGACTCAAATTAAATCCCCAACGCGGGGACAAATCGCGCAAATCGTAAAGCGACCTTCAAAAGCTACGGCCATTAATCTTCGATTAAGTGCTCAACGATCGGTCAAGGTAATTTAACGAGTTTTCCTGAATTAGGAGAGACCGTCTCACCCTCCTGATGACCGTGGCCCCGTGCTTCGTTCCCTTCGTTGCCGTGCGGCTTTCTCTCTTTCCATGGGGGAACCACCGTCTCTGTCAGCCACCAGTATGTCACCGTACAGACCAGCGCGCCGGTACAATAAGGGCCGACTATAGCGATCGATATGTGCACTCGACGGAAACGGCCCAACGAAAGGTCGATCGAAGTGAAATCACTATATCTACGACTTTGCGACGCGCAAAAAAAATTAAAAATACCATACGTTCGGGGAGTAACGTAAGTCATTACGTGCTTGATCTGTAGAATCCGTTTGTTTCTACACCCACGAGCTGTAGATTTTGGAAGCAAGATATCTCGTTTCTGTAAAATGTGGAATAAACAATTAGAATTATGTTCTTGTAATTAATGAAGAAAATTTATCTGTTAGAAAGATCTGTTTAATTAATATTTATTATACAAAAATAATGTATTTATTTTTAATTGAACAGCGTAACTAGTATTCCGTGATATAGGAATATCTTATTATTCATAACGATTTTTATTATTAATATATTCAGTGTTGCAAAAGAAGATGTTAAAAGGTACATCTAATTTTTTTCAAGAAAATATAATATATAATATTAAAGAAAAGGAATTTCCAGATGAAATTTACGTTTTTTCAAAAAGCAAAAGTAACAAAATAAGCGATAGAACTGTTTGTCGCGCCCGTTTAGACATTATTATCTTTTTTTTTTTAAATTTACTGTATACGTGAACGGGATGTAAGCTCTCGGCAAAAACTGATTGAATCCCCCAAAATCCAACACCTTTATGGATGCTGGCCGTCTGTCGTGCGCTATGCACACATTGATATATCGTCCGCATAATGGCACCATTGAGGCATTACTATTATTGGCAAGATTTGGGGAAACGATCGAGCGTGCTAACGGATTCGTCGCAGCTTGCACGCTGTTTGCAAATAGATCTTGTATAGGAAATTATTCGCACAGCAGTAGTCTTGTTGAATCAGTGTGTCTGCATTAGCATTCCGCAAAGTCCTCTGAACTTATTACAATTATTTGTGCAGAAATTAAATTTTAGTACAAATAGTAAAAATAATGGAGATAGTAAAAGATAATTAGAAGTTTTAATCTTTGCAATCAAAAATATTTTATTACATCATTACATTATACTATCGTGTTAATTAAAAATATTATAATACTTATGTTAGAATGTAAAATAAAATAAATTAAAGTAAAAACAGAAATTTAAGTAAGAACACAAAAGAATATTACTTTATGTAAAATAATTTTTTCGATTTAATCAAATGAATATATGATACTGAAAAATTAAATATACAATAATAATCAATGAAAAATAAAACAATGAATACGTGATGTATTTATAATAAAATGAATTTATAATAAAATAATATCTCGTTAATCATAAATCAATATTATCAGAACGAATGGGTGGATCTCGGAAGTGAAATGAAATTTTTTCAAGAATTAAACGGGAAAATATTATCCTTCCATTTTGGACGCTCCTAAGTGCTGTTGTGACAGATCTTCTCGCGCTCGTACTGCGTTTGATCGAACGATCGAACTCACCTATTTATTTTGCTAACACTTGGCCGTTTCACTATAAGGGGATATCCACTTGTTCTCGTTATGCAAATTGCTTTCCTCATCAAGAT
Source organism: Tetramorium parvispinum (assembly GCA_011638315.1). Lineage (NCBI taxonomy): Eukaryota > Metazoa > Arthropoda > Insecta > Hymenoptera > Formicidae > Tetramorium > Tetramorium parvispinum. The sequence goes on along the minus strand of VBVR01004996.1, from coordinate 10,746 downwards.
GCTTTTGCATAATAATGGACAAATGTTATTCAAGTACAATAAAATTTATGCATGATTACGGAAAATTATTACAAAATATTACAATTTATTTTTTGTTATGCAGATGCTTGAAAAGAATTTGCAGCATTATTAATTTAATTTTGAATTGTTTATTTTGAAATACTAAATATATTTGAGAAAGAATGCTATTATATTGTAATAATATTATTCCATATTAATTTTTATATTATTCTTAAAAAACTGTTAATGTGTATAATTTTTATATTTTATTTAATGCTTATATTGCATATCGTTATAAAATACTATAATAAAATAAATAAAATAGTGCAGAATAAAATAATAAAGTAATTGAAGTTATAAGAATGTAAAAGAATAACGAGAAAAATTATTTCTCTTTTGGGATGAATATATGGCTAATTGTGTAAATTGATTATTCAATACTTACATTGATTGGACGAATCGTAGTCATGTTTTACATGTAATCTCACAGATTATATGGGTGGATGTAACTTCAGGCACGATTTGTGATACATCTGCTCTGCGGTGGCTTCAGTGCAGAACGCGTGTCCTGGCACGTGCTTGTCCATTCTCAAACCACCATTCCATTCCTGTAAAGTGGATTAGAGCATTTCATGGGGAAAATAGGATCCAAAAATTCTGTGTCCTAATAATTTTTCATAAAAAAATCAGAAAATAATAATAAGATACAATAATAATATGAACAATATTACATAGTTTTCTATAGATTCTATTTCCCCCACAATTACGAAGCTTTAAAACTATATATAAAAACTTTTTATATTTTATTCTAGAATTTTATGTATAAAAACAAAAATTTTATATATAAATTTTATATATTACAATTACTTTTATATATTACAATTAATAAGATATAATGTTTAAATGTGATTAATATGTATATAGCTAGAGAAGAATAAAAAACAATTTAGATAAAATATGTTTTTATTGATTACGTATAAATTATATACAATATATTCCCTGAATCAGCAGTTGCGTATTATAATAAGAGCACTGGTGGGTATTATATATATATTTTTTAATTTATTTAAAAGCTTATATTTATCTTAATATAGGCTGAACAAAAATGAGATCGAGCGTTCGAGATCAACTAAAAATACTGACTAGAACAAAAGGAACGCAGATAGTACGGTATTTTAAATGTAAGAAGTTCATCATTCATTAATTATCTACAATTAATCTTCAATGATAAATTCAACATTCTCCTTTTTTCCACACTAAAATATTAAATTAAACTACTTCTAATATTAGCATGGAAAATAATTTATATAATTTTGAAATAAAAGCGCCAGTCTTCCAAAAGTATTGTTATTCGTCTTGATTATATGCTTCGTCATCTTTCTGATTGATGTACAGCAAAATATGCTTATAGAGGATCAAAAGCAGAACTGAAAAATCATCCTAATCGTCTTACACCGTAAATAAAAGCGATTCGATACTCTTCCCGAATAAAATACTCTCTTATAAAGTAGATAACGATCATCATAGCACTGTCCTTTCTTTTTACAATCACGTTAGCTCTTTGGAAAGAAAAACACTCTTCAGCTACTGTTACTGCATTCAATTTCTTCTTCTTTTAAATTCTTTGATTAAGTTATCCAAGCGACAATCAATCTTGCGTCTCTAATTATTTGTAACAGCGTAGACAGAGACTGAACTGAATCTACGAATAAAGCTAATCGACGCTGAAGAGACCGGCTTGTTCAAGTCATCAGAATTTATCCGCACTTCGTCGACGTTTAAAGACACTGATACATATTGTTGTGATGAGACATGTGATGATGAGGCGGTGGTGCTAGCTGATGCTGAGGACGATGGACCTGGTACATCCTCTGGTCAAAGCAGGGCTGGTACTGCATCGGCGGACTCACGCTCTGATCGCTGTAGCAATCGTACTCCTGCCATTCCGGCGAGACGAATCGCTCCTGAGGTGGATACGGGAAGCCCGCGGTGTGCTGCGGCCCGAGTCTCTTCTGCGCCGCCACCGCGCAGCTTCCGCTCGACGAGGTGATCATGTTGCCGTTCTCGGTGATGCTGACGGTAACGTTGCCGACGTTCACGGTAATCTCGCCGCTCTCGGCGTTGCCCAGGGTCTGCGACAGTGCCCAGATGTAGTTGTGCGCGAAACGGAGCGTCTCGATCTTCGTGAGCTTCGTGTCCTCGGGAAAGGTCGGCAGGGCCATTCTCAGGCGCTCCAGGGCGTCGTTCAGAGTATGCATTCTGTGACGCTCGCGGTCGTTCGCCTTTATCCGCCGATTCCTTTTTAATCTGAGCACCTATTTGCAGAACGAGCATTGAGAGAAGAAATCGATGCCGGATTTCCGGGAAAATTATTTTGAAGCTGTGAGCTTTAAGTATGCAAATAAGGGCGAGTAAACTTAATAAAGATTTAGTGAACTTTTGGACAAGTAGATAAAAGTTGTAACAGGATAGATTACAAATGTGTTTTAAAGAAACTAAAAGCTAACTTGATTTTTCAATGTATTTTAAATACTTCACTAAAACTTCTTTCTAAACTTTTGAAAAATTGTATTCAGTATGCAAAATCTGTTTTATTAGTAATGAAATTCTTTACAGAGATAGATTAAATATTAAAAGAGATATATTATTGATTAATTGATATACCTGCGCGGGACTTTTGCAACGCGTATTCCGCGTCTTTTTGCGTTTCTCTTCTTTAGTCGGAGGAAACAGAGTGTCGGCTGGTACTTCGTGTTTCGGCGATTCGAAGCTAACATCGAAACCGGAATCGGAGGAACTTGAGAGTTCATCGAAACCTCCCTCACTACAGAATGAGTACTCTGACGACATCGCTGTGTCTTGCTATAATGCAAAGGGATAACAATTTTACATTGATGCTTTTGTACTCATTGCGAAAATCGTTATAATCATTAAATGATTATTTTAAAAAACGAAATAAGATAGATTCCTTCAAAACATATTTTATCTAATTGTATTTTGGTTCTTATTTTACCTTCCAAGATTTCTAAATTAAATCACATTTTTTTATAATCTTGATAAAATCAAGAAAATCTTTAATTTTCTTTATTATGCTTAGCTCGGAAAATTTCGCAAAATTTCCACGTACCATATCGAAATCCAAACTTATATAGTTTGCCAAATATCTTCAATTCTCGGCAAATCAGAGGCAAAGTAAATTTCCCCGAAATAGCACACAACACAGAACAGAAATTGCACTCTCGGAAAATAAGAAACATAAATGGAAATTCATGTAACAACGGAATGACGAATAAATCGAAACGAGAAAATAAGAATTCACCGACGAGCGGACTAGGCGGGGTACAATTTGGTACTGTGCATGTGGCAAGGGGCTCTTAGAACATATATACCGTCCCGGGGGTATTTCGTCCCCTCCACGAGCCTAGGGCCACCGTGAGGCTCTATGGGGCACCGAGAGAGTTCACCCCATAATCACCATAGAGGGGTACGTCTAGCGTTCTCCCCGCTTTTTCTCGTGTATGCATTAGACGCGTGCCACGGCGATGTAGCCGCCTTGTTAGAAGATTAGAGGTTTTTAGGACGATTACACCACTTTGAGATTATGGTATAAACGGTCCCCGAATTTACAATCAATTCTCGAATGCGTTCTTACTGTATCTATGTCGAGAAATTAAGATAGATATGAAATATCTAAAGAAGCAAAGGTCAAAATTTATATGTTGAAAAGTTTTATGAAAAAAAATTTCACGCTTTAAATCTCTTCTTATCAAATGTTTACAGATTATCTTTTTATTTTTAACTCGAGAATCGTGTAAGAATATTTTTAATAAGAATAAAGTTATTTTAGTAAGAATATTTGATAAACAAGTTCGGAATATTAGAAATTAGAAATATTTTTTATCATGAATGCGCTCCAAAGATTATATAAATGTCATTAATAATGCACTATGATGTTTAGATACTGTCGAATACCTCCTGACTGTAAGGTACAACGGGTTAACCACAAACAGGCGTTTTTCGTCTGGAGATGAATGTAAAACATACAATTTTGTTTTAAGAAAACACAATCTTTTGCATATAAGTGAATTATATAATTTAATTACATAAATAACTAAATTTTATATATAAATATTTTAATATTTAATATCGTTAATTAAATATATAATATTTGCGTGAGAGATAACGTAGATTATAGAAAAATAGATTCTTATTACTTACAATGTTTCCTCGTCAAAATTCGTAGTCTTGTGGTTAGCTAACGCTCATGCACAATATATGGCTGAAAATAAGTTGCAGATAATCTAATAAAATCAACGATGACCATATGTCATATGCGCTAATCAGCTGATAATGCCAGATATATCGCTATAGAAACCAGTACCGCGTTAACGGGGTATTCGGGGAAGAATTTCAACGAGCAAAACTATGAGAGAATCGATCTGTTTATTGCAGCGATTACTTCATCATTTCTTCTATAAATAAAATCTTGATATTTTTTTTCTCGAATTCAGTTTGCATTAACCTCTAGGAATCCTTGTAAAAAAGGAAGTTGTTCTTATCTTATTCCCTGTTTTAGAATTATAAATTAGATCAGTTAGAAAAATAATATAACAAAGATAGACAACCATATACAAAGATAGACAACAGTCGCGCTTATTATGCAGATTTATTAACTTAAATAAATATTATTTTGCTGTAATGTGAAAGAAAGTGTGGAGTGTCCATTAAACGAGGTTATCAAAAAGTGTATCTTACGTACTTAATATCGCAGGATATTAGTTTGCATAGGGATCAATGAAACGAAGATACGGGCACTAATCAATTCGACTCGTTCGAAGTATTAGTTTTCATCAATCAGGTTATCATCAAATTTTACATGCAATATTTCGAAATAATCGCTTTAATATCGTGTTCACGGCCGGTGTCAGAAAACTCCCGGATTTGATTCTTGATCGCGCGCGATTCTATAGTGAATAATATAAGACCGGCGCCTATACACTTCGGGAACGAAAAATATCAAGAACACGTGTTGTCTGTTTGCACGAGGATTCGTGTTATCAAAGGATATTCACGTACATTTTGAGTGTACTGTCAATAATTTGTCCTACCGAAACAAACAGATCCGCGCCTTCCGGTGACGATTAGATGAATTTTTTTACTTCAGGTCTGATATATTTGAGGTAAATCGCGTGCGAATTGACCAGATTGAACACGTGTCACTGAGGGACGATTGTAAATATTTTCACTTATTTGTTTCCCAAGCACGAAAAGTTACATGAGAAAAATAGAGATATTGAAAGATACTCGATTAATATAAATAACTCGTATCTTTCTTAGAATTGCGTTGAAAAGTTGAGATTTATAATTGTAAAATTTTGTTAATCAAATTTTAATCTCTATAAAATGTCTCAAAATTTTCGCAACCGCAGTTTATAACAGATACAAAGAAAAAATTATATATTAAAACGCTAGAATTAGTTATATATAGAATTATCATTATTATTAATTGTCATTATTATTGTTTGCTTTCATTATTTTTTTAAAATTAGCAGACTGCAGAATATTATAATCTGCAATATTGATTGATTGTATTATCAACGCGTTCTGTTCTATTAAGAAATATTACCTGTTATCCGTAAGTGCAACTGGATGTACTTACAAGATATTTTTCCTAAATTGCATTACATCAGGAAATTGCTCAGATCAAGCGAAATCGCTTTTCAGACGCTCGGTTGTAATCTGATAACAGGCTGCGGTAGCACGTGAGGAGCGCGGAAACTTTCGTCGCGCGCCGCGGGTTCTTGCGCTAAATTTCTCTTATGCCATAAACGGAAGGTGGAGCGTTTAATGCGAGGATATTACGGCACCGTTCGATCAATTTGCATAATTATAACGCTTCTAAGTAATTTTCCGGACGTGTCGTATATTTATGAACGTTGCACCTAGCAGAGGTACATCGACCGACTTAGCACAGATCTATCTTTAACGTATCCCACGCCATTCTTCCGAACGCAACGGTTCAACGTGCTATTATTTGCATATAAAAGATGAGTACCATCTACATTCCGCTAGCTTCTTTTCTATAGACTGAGTTTAAATGAGAAATAATTGTTGATGAGTATTCGAAATATTTTTATAACAACAAGGAAATATATTTATTATTTTCAGATAAATATAATCTGATTGCTCGAAATATTTGGAAATATAAATAACCGTGGATCTTAAAAATTTATTTTTCTAGACTATTTTAAATCCTAATTTTTTATTTTGTTTAATGGTGGCTATTTATTTTCAGCACGAAGTATGTAAAATAGAAAAATCTTAAATTATTACGACAAAATAAAATGTCATGGAAAAACGACTTATATAATTTTTCCGCATGTTGTAAAGATTTAACTACAACGGTCACGCGGACCGGAATAAAACCACTTTCTCCTCGTGAGACTATGGCACTATATTCGGTATTGTGTGCCTTCGGATGCTCATGGGGGCCTCCAATAAAAAAAGAAATTTGGCGTTCAATATTCACGAAACAATGCTTGCGCGAGTCGATCAATGCAAATGATTTCCTATGTGGATAGCATTTGTCTGATGTATTTCCCGAAGGAAATTCTTTTGCAAAAATCCACACCATAGAACTTTTTATTGTAGATATTCTTTACTTTTATTTTCCTCACTCTTTTTATATTCTTGCAAAGAATTCTGTATAAAGAAGAAAAGAAAAGAAATCTATTTAAAGAAAGATTCGGACAAATAAATTAAGAATTTTATTATTGCAATATTATAAATATTTTTATAATTAAACAGAAATAGAATTTATTGTTGCCAGAAAAATAAATTTCGCGGAGCACGTGAAAAGATGCTTATTTATGGCCTTTTCTAACGCGTATTTTTTCAGCAACGCTATTTATACACCCTTTAAAGGCACACAGCCCCAACCCTTTTCACACTTTGAAAATTCGTAGCGCCGATAAAAGGTCGCCGTGAAATTGATGCCGTTGCAAACACATGTTCGATCGGTCGACGAAAATATTGGAAATTACACGAAAGATTTGTCCCAGAGGCGTGCAGAATCGAAAATCAAATAAAAAAAAGGGGCGTACAGTGCCGTGAGGTACGCCGATCGCGTTCGCCCGAAACTGTCAAGCCCGAAAAAGGGTTCGATAAAAGCGATTCGCTCTGATTGGATAATTTATCAGCGAAGTGCAATCAACGAAATCACGCCAACTGGTTTCGCAGGTATCCGTGAAATATTTCTGCGAACTAGGGAAGAGAGCGACCTTCGTGAAACTATTCCTTGAAATTTCTCACATGGGAATTTAGGGCGAGCAGTTATCATAAAAAAAAATTATTGATTAATATTTCTAATTTTGTAGATATTAAATATTGATATATTAATAATAATGTTCAATTATAATATGTCGGATTATTTATTCTGCTTAAACAGTTAGCATATGTATCTAAATAATGCGAGGAAAGTTGAATGGATTTATTACAACGCATCAAGAAGCTCATAAATAAACAGAAAGCTGTTACGCGCAAACCACATAAATGCAATTCGAAAGTAGTTCCGGAAAGTAAATTCATGTTCTTTGCAAAATTGATCAGTTATTGGTTATATCGACTTCACTTTATTCAGAGAAATTGTTGAAACTTGATAGAATAACAAATAGACGAGTTAAATAATGATTTAGTCTAAAAACACACAATAAATATAAAATCTGCCTTATTAGCCCGTGTTTTTCAATAAAATTATACTCTTACAGAAATAATTATATCTGCATGAAGACTTTTAGTATCTATACAAATGTGTAAGTTAGTAATAAATTTGTAATTTGTTCGCTTTATAAGAAATCGTACTTGTACCGTACAAATTATAAACTTTTTTTCATTTTTATACAGATTTTCTGAATTATTTATGCGCTAGAGAAAATGAAGGCGCGATGGTATCACTTTCCGCTTTTTCTTCGAAAACGTTGCGACGGTTCGGCCTCTCGAAATCGCGATCCTCCGCGCTGCCGGTTCGCGATCTCGATTATTGCGCGAGGGGAATCGCCATGCTGATTCGAAAGGTCTCTAGCGTGTGAGAGGCGCGAGCGCGCGTGAGAAGTGGGTTATCTAACTGACAACACCCTGTGCTTCATGTAGTTCACGAGAATTTTCCCATAACTCGTAACAGGACGCGAACGTCTGCAGAAATAAATTGTAAAAACAAAAAGACGGGAAGAAGGAAAAAGAAAGAGGCAGACAGAGGTAGAAGGATTACGTCGGGAGATGATGCTGGCAGACGCGATCTCTCCCACGCGTTCTTTTCTTCCTTGTGATCTTACTAACATGGGTGTAATTCATTATCCTACAAACGTGTCACGCACGCGGCCATAACGCGTTACGTGTCTCCTAGATTTCTGCAGCCTCGCAAACACGGAGATCCGTCATTACGCTCGGGAATCTAAAATATGAGAATAAAATTATTTCTCGGATTTTTCCTCTTAATTCCTTGCTAGATACATGAGACACCTCTAATTATAGTTAAATATACATTTTAAGTGATAAGAACTGTGTAATTGTATAATACGATTGTCATATATTATCATAATGTAGCTTGACATTAATAAATTAATTTGGGAAGCGGACTATAAATTATGTACAATCCCGTCATTATAATATATTTTATTATATTTACAACAAAAATATATTACATCAATTTTGAATTTTTGTCTCCTTTAATAAATTGCGCTTTTTATCAATCGTCCATCAGTTGCGTAACACAATTGTAGGAATTCAAGATAAATTCTCGGTACCGAACAATTGTCGAGGCAATTGCCCGTTCACCAAGCGCGGCGATTTCGACAGCGTGCGGTGGAAGCCGAGGCGCGCGATTGGAAACCCCAGAATCCGGTCTGCCCGATCTCCGACAGCTCAGGTCTTGATCAGCGCTCGGTTGTCCCGCTTCTATAGAGAGGAAAATAATCTGCGTCCGAGACGTAGATGCCTGGCATGATACTCTATCGTCGAAGGTGGAGTCGCGCTCGCCGCAGTCTTTGCTAACTGTACAAATTCCCTCCTTCCCCGCTCGCGCGCTCGCCGTGTAGCGAGGTCCTCCTCTTACCCGACTGATTTTCTGCCTTTCTCTCGGTTCCTCTCTCGTCGTTCTTATTCCTCGATCACGCTACGATTCATGGATACCCCTTTTCCGCGTCCTTTTTATCCCCACCGAGCGAAGGAGCGAAAGAGCGAGAAAAAGAGGGGGAATGAGAGAGAGAAAGAGAAAGAGAGAGAGTAGACGAACGGGTGAAGAGAACGGAGTGGGACGGAGTACATCGAGCCTTCGGCATTTTAACGTTGCTCTTTTATAGCCTGTACACGTTAAACGTTTGTCTTTACGCGAGAGAGACCTTTTGAACTATCTCTCTGATGAGATGGACGAGAACGAGGAACTTGAAGATAAATTTAGCCGCAGTTGCACTACATCTAAATGTCATTTTTAAAATGCGATTTAATTGACGATGATAATTAATTATGCCATTCTTTTTTGTAATTTGTACCAATTTTATAAAAATTCAAAACAACTTGTTAAAAGTATGTTTTACAAAAAATTAATAAAATTTTGTGTATCTTTGGAAATTATTAATAAATAATATTTAAATAGTATTTAAATAATATACTTTATATATATTAGCATTAAATTTACTTATATATTAATATTATAATATAGATACTGTATATATACATTATATTAGATACATTATATTGCTTTTAATAGTCTTCATTTTAAACAACAGCCTCTTATTGATTGGATATTAAAGTTGAAGCGGTTCTTAAAGCTTGAAACTATAAAAAGATCACTAAAGAAGATAATTGTTTAATCATTATGAATACAGACACACTTCATTGAACGGAAAAAATATTACTTTCTCTTGAAGTTTTCTCTTTAAAATAAAATTATTGACGCGCATTTCTTCAATGTTCATATAACTGAAGGTAAGATTATCTTTATTTTAACGTGAATATATTTGATCTAAAAAAATAACTTTCCTAATGGTGTATCCGGAGATTAATCAAAGAACCACATTGAAAGGTCACAACACCTTCAAGATTACTTCTAGCAAACGAAATGTCAGGAAAACTGATGACGCAATTCCATTCTCATCATCGATTCGCTTCTCATTACAGCTCCAATCTTCTGTCATTTTTCATTACTGTCAAATTATTATCTTAATAAAATGAGTCATTACAATTTATTATGAATAGCAAAAATTCTTGACCGATGATTTAACTTCCTTATCAAGAAATTAATAAAAAAGTGATGCGAAATTTTTTCTTCCTCATTTTGTATTATTAAAAATCCTTGCTGCAAAGTTTATTATCATAATACTTACATTACGGAAAATCTTACTTATTTTATAATTATATTTTATAATTACATTTTATAATTTGTAAAATATAAAAATAAAAATTCAATTTATATTGCGAAAGATGAAGTTGTTTTCATCCAACAAATTTCTAATCTCAGAAAAGTCGCTTTGCAAATCACCCAATTTTTTTTAGACCAAATGCAACCTTTAGATTTGCGGCTGAAGGTCGGATCAAATTGATTTGGAGGGTCATTCTGGACAGCGAGAGAGAGAGAGAGAGAGAGAAAAAGAGAGAAAGAGAGAGAGAACCCGCGCGCCTCGGAATAAAGAGAGCTATAGTCTGTACTCGGTAAAGCCCGACCGAGGACGACGACGACCTGAGCGAGTCTTC
>VBVR01004995.1:0-13152 GCA_011638315.1 Tetramorium parvispinum | reverse complement strand
CTTTCTCGTTCGATTGAAAGAATTTTCCATAAAATACTAATTAAGCTGGAAATACAACTTCGCGTTCTCCTTCAGTTTACTTCAATTGATTCTCATTATCTAAACTAATTTACAAGTCTTTTATTTAATTAATTTGCAATGCAATTTATTTCGCGAGCTCTATTTTTGAGAAGCTTCAGGCAGCTGTTTGCGAATCACCCCTAAAGCCGACGCTGAGTAAAACGTTTATGAGAATGTTGAGATCTTTCGACGCGTGCACCATGCAAATGAAAACGGATAATTACAAGAAACAATGCGTTATAAATTGAATAATAGTATTCTTTTGTAAGAATTTTAACACTCGGCAAACGAGAAATTAACAAAAGTAATTGCGCGATTTAGACAGACAAATATAAATGAGCAAAGTGATAGAAAAAGAGAACAATCACGGATGAACAGATTTAATAAAAGCTCGAAAATATTGGTGCCATCGAAATTTGTTGGTGAAATATCCATCAAATCAAGATCGTATGAGCAAGAAGATGAATATACGTATATGAGAAAGACGTGCAACGACGACAACGCAAAAAATAAGAGGCGACAATGCAGCGGACATTCGCAAAAGTGCATATATAAAAGAAACATATATATTGAAGCGCACCTTTGCCTAATTTTGGCGGTTTAACGTCAGTCCTTAAGTACGAGTCATCTGTAACGGCAGGTTGAGACACTTGAATTTTAAAGGACACGCGTTAACAGCAATAAAGGACAACGTTAAATATATATATGATATATAAATATGTATAATGTAGAAATATATATAAAAGTAGATAAAAAATGTAATATTTGTATATTATATATATATAAATAAACGTATGTAAATATATAAGTAGCGGTTATACAGTGATTCGGAGGTGAATAGAAGATAGAAGAAGATGAGAGACACACCTGGCAGTGAGGCAGAGCTGGAGCTAGAATGTTTGTCGAACTCGTCCCCGGCGCCTGGTGTGTGCGTTAGTCGGAATAACAAAGCAGTTGTACAGCAGGGTTTTAGGAGAGTTCAGTCCGTGAGGCTACATCGCTATAGACAACTATATGCCGTCGAATTCATCTAGACTCAATGTCGGAAGCGGCTTCCCGAGTTTGTTACGCGAAAATATTTGTTAACACGCGTATTCAGACTCGAACAAAGCTCGCTGACAAAATTGATTACGTTCACGATTGCATTTTCGTTCAATCGGCAAAATTGTTTGAAATTGTCTGACGTATTTGTTAATTCGAGATCATTTCGCGCGGGGTTCTTTGTTGTGTGTTCCCGTGACAAAAAAATCACCAAGCAGCGTCAACTCTTTTCAATTTTTATCGAGAGGATTTACATGAAATTATTATTTTATTTTATTTAATAATAGCTGAGCCGCGTAAAAAATTTGTATCGCGGAATTCAATTCGTTACTTTTTGTAAAACTGTTATTGTCTCGTTTTATATTATATACCTACTAATAACTAAAAGTTTTAAAGTGTTACGCGATGATATCACGTACTGAAAACATTGCTAAATAATACGCCCAAATATCCTTTAGCGTTAATTTCATTTTCGAAGCATGTTGGATATAAATAATGGCATATTGTTACTGGCGCGTAGCGCTCACGGCATAAATTCTTCCAATATATATGTATATCTGCATGTATGCACGCAACACATATGTATACGTATGCACGTTCATATCTAAAGTTGTGTCAGTGAAACTCGACTTATCTAGAAGGCGACCACGACGAATTACAAACACTAAACGATTTTGTTCACTTTTTGTATGAATATACTAGATATTTCTAATATTTGTATTTATTTGTAGCTCTATTTTTTTGTTTCACTTTCCTTTCTACAGTTCTAATAGTATGAGAGAATTTAATTTTTCTCGAAATTATACATTTTTGATACTTTTCATCTACAATTTGATTATATTGTAGAAGTTAGCGTGTCGATGCCAAAAAGAAATCGGCGTAGCCGCCTTTATTCAATATCTAGCTATCAACTATTGAGTCCGATGTATTAACGGTATCATAATGTTACTAAGAACCGTTACGAGATGTCAGAGTGGTCGAAAGTTGATGAAGATGGATAGATGAACAGGCACAGATGAAACGGACAAGATGAATATTAGTAGAGACTATTTTATATGAGGTGTCTAGCAGTCTCGTATGCTTCTTAACTGAAACTATCTTAGTGAATTAAGTGAATACGTTCTAAAACTTCTGTAAAATAAGCACTGAAAGGGAATGAATGAAGATAGCATCGCTAAACAGCTAAATCGATCGTCTTTGTTCGAACAATGATTCCCTAAAGATTGAAGTTAGACAGCATTTACGTGGCTCGTTCCAGAGGTAACGAGAACAATTAGGATCTAATCTTTTATCGAATTAAAAAAAATTTTAAATAAATTATTCTCGCTGCATTTGAGACGAGCCTTCCTTCTTAGAGCGATACGTTACCGAAAATCGTGGTAAACGACGTTATCGCGAAAGCGAAATCGAAGATACGGAAAGAAACCTGGAGAGGAAAATGAAACCGCGAGTTTTTTACGGGACACGTACCTGCTGCTCTCGCGTAAGGATCACGTCCCGGTGGGACCTGCAAGTACTCTCGCGGCGATGGACTGGTGTGCGGTGCGTGTGTCAGTGCTTTCTGCACGAGCCCAGTTAGATTGGCCAGTTGTCTTTCCATATGCTCCACCCTTATCCTGCGACAGATAATTCTTAGTCAGGTGCGGCGTGGTTAACGCTTATCCGTCGTTCTAAAAAAAAAGATGGGACAGCACCGAAAATTTATACGGCTAGGCGTTCGGCGAACACGGCGCTTGGATGCTGCAAGAATCATGGCTTTAAACAGACATCACGTATCTCTTCAGACAGTTTCATGCGATAATCACGACAAATAATCCATTAGAAACAGAACAAGAGAAATTCTTTTGTCATACTGGATGTTACAATGGTATGTTTTGATAAAATATTTATATTTATATTTGATAAAATAAACGAAACGTTGTTAGCAAAATAAAATAATAAAAGTTGTAAAAATATTAGATTTGATTTTCTTGAAATTTTTAAAGCTCTTATTTTTTCATTTGTCTCAATTTGCAAAAATGACGTTTCTTGAAATAATTTACCAGATAAACAGTTTATACAATAACTTGATTTCTATTAGTTCCGTTATCAAATGAGATTTTATCTTATTGTTAAATCACATTATTCATGATGCTATCGTGCTAATAATGAAGATGATAATGATAAGCTGAATGTCATGTAAAATATGATAAGATGATGATATAGCGAGTTAATATTATGAGATAATATTATGAAAAAGTAAAGTGATGATATCGATGAAAAATAACACTATCGATGAAAAATACATTGTATGTCAGATTTATATATTAAATATTCTTTAAATGAAGAATAGTAAGAAATATATTTTTCATTTTGCTGAGCGATTTTTCATTTTACTTATCATTATAATCTCTTTTGGCATTCGATCTATAATATAATAAGAGATGGAGAGACTTTGTCATAACATACTAACAATAAAAACTGATAGAGACTCTACATATATCCGTTTTCACCGGAAGGATATGAAATTCTTTGCGACGAGGGAGATCCTCTCCTCACACACCAGTGAGACATGGTAAAATCTTCATTTCCAAATATATACTTCCTGTCAGTGAAATCGGATATGAGTTACATAACACGATGCTAATCACGTGCATCTATCGTTTCGCATGACAAGTGACAGCAGTGCCCAATCTACGTCACGCTGTGACAGTACATAAAATGATATACAGGGTGATATATGTGACATGCGGCGGATCAAGCCGGCTACGTGATCCTCATGGCGAACAGTTTCGGCTTGATGCAACTTTTGTAAGAGTCGAAGGTAAAGTGAGTTTGGACGGTCGACAAGTATCCAGTTCAGTTTCCTAATATACACTTCTCGCTTCGCGGGGTAGCAGCAATTCCAGTCTAGAAAGTTCTCCGAGCTTATCTATGTTGCTAATATAGAAATTTATTACAGATATGGATTTTTAAGCGAGAGCAATTGTGTAATGCTTTTAAGATCTGGTACGTGTCATTATCGATGCGTTTTGTCGGAAGAAATATATTTTCCGTTGAAATTTGATGAAGTTATCAAAGCGCGAGCTTCTTATACAGAATTTTCTCTCTCTTTATGCAAAAATAAAATAAAGTAACATTAGGACACTACGTAAAATTAATAATTGTAATAAAACATAATACTATTATTATTTCTACGTGGATTGCTTGTGGAAATAGTGCAGAAATAGGAGAATATCGTTAATTATCATATCAACTTTATCATAGCGGGGTGAACATCACAGAATCGTGATTTCGTGAATCGTCCGTTATGTCATTCGTTAAATTTATTTCGGGGCTCATTATTATGTGTATTTAAATTTTTTCGTGGTGAATTTTTATACGTGCAAAACACCCTGTATATAACCAATGCATTCTTGTCTACGATCGCTAGTCGGCATGCTGCATTCCACCCAGTTGCAAGTTATACTTCTATATGTATATCATATATATTCTTTGAATCACATTAATTATGGCATATTTACACATAATATACACACATACACATACATACATCTTATTCTTTGAGATAGACAGCATAATTAATTATCTTGCAATATGTAAAGCATTCCGGAAACTGACATACAGTGTATAGCATGCATTAACAATCATATCCATTTTATCGTTCGTTGCTTTGCATTGATTAAAAATCAAGTAAAATTTGGAACAATTATGTTGAAATTAATTGAAAAAATATTTATTTGTAACATTTATTTGTACTTATATTAATTTACATTTTCATAGAGAATTTAGATTAAATTAATAATTTTAAATATTAAATAACATAAAAGTAGAAATTCAATTTAAAAAATTAATTAAAGAGTCGACAAAGAGTTGATTTATATTCCCATATTATCCGTGACACATGTATACACTGTATATGTATGCAATTCATCCTATTTGTATTATAATACCATATAAAACTTGAATTTTGCAATAGATAAAAAAGAAATTTATTCATTTTTGCTTCTTTCTAATATTATGATTACCAATATTTTAGAAGAAAATAATTTTTTAAACAGGAAAAATCCATGGAAATAATAATCGCCCATTTTCGTGATAAATGCAATCGAAACGTTTGTGCAAAAAACAATATAAACTTTTAATATTTAATTAAATAGTAATTTAATTATAAAAATGGAACTTGCTTCCATTAATTAAATTATGAATTAATTTAGATGTTCAATATTTCAATATCATTTCATAATTTATATAAATATTTGTTCTAATTATAATATAATTTATACGATGAAAGTAGTAATAATAATTCCTCCCGCCTTTCAAGTACATTTTCATTAGAATCGTGCCACTAATCGATCAAACTTTGTCTCGCGTAAGATATAAATTATATTATATATAATCCGATGAAATTGGCAGAGACATCTCTTTCTCTCTCTTTCTCTCTTATTCTGTCTTTCATCACTCAATTAAGACATCCAACATACTCTACAACATGCACTTGCAGACGATTCGTTATGGACAGAGCTCTTCGCGTAAAGAAGAGAGTAGTAGCGTTAAAAAGGGAACACGTAGCTCTCGGTAAAGAAAGAGATCCGTAGTAAAATTCCTATAAATTCTTCAACTCCATAGACAAACAATGAAAGTTTTACGGACGGAAATCGTTAATGTTCAGGTCAGACAAGCCGACATTTCATGAATATGAATGTTATATTTGTACAATGATCGGATTAATTTCGAAATAGCAAATTTTCCAGTTCTGTGTGTAGACGATACTTTTTTCGAGATTTTTTTTCCAAAAGTTCCGCATTAAAACGGTTTGATAAACGCAAGGCTCACTGAACAAAAAACCCGCAAAATATTTGTGTAAAATTTGTAAATGTTTTTCATTAAACAGAAAAATAACAGGAACATGAATAAGAAATAAAAATGAATTAATTCGAGTGACGCTACCACTCCCTGCAAATGAGTAGCAATTGATACTGGTCAATATTGCAATTTAATTGCTAGGTTTTGAATAGTAATTAAGTGGTTGGAAATATTTCTCCATGAAATGAGTTATATAGAAAAAATTTCATCAATTGATGGATATATTTTATTTAAACGACATTACAGCATAACAAAAAATAAATATAATATATAAACGTGTCTATTACTAACTGGATTATGTCATCTCTAAACAGAATATATAATTTGCGATAATTCTATATTTATGAATAATTTGAATTATAAAGAAAAGAAGGTTTTTAGAACGAGCTTTTAATTATCAATGCCACAAATTCTACAAATTTTGCATTCTTATGTAAAAAAAATTCATATTAAAAGATTATGATAAAATGATTTTAGTTATACTAATGTTATATAAATAACGATTTTATATTCATGGAGTCTAAAGATGTCGTAATATCAGATAATAGACATCCTGATTTTTGTTGATCCAATACGAAAAAAATTTAAAGAACTGTTTGTTACATTTGATATTTCATTATATATAACAAAACAACAACATTGAGCGAATCCATTTCTGTTTTTGAGTAATGAATTCGGGTATCAAGCAAAGAAAGAAATCATTGAATTTTCTTTTCTCTGAACCGAGCAACGTGATTGCTTGAAAAGTTTCTAGCCAGTAACTATGTAAAAATTATGTAGAACAATTTCCGGGATTAAGAGAGACTTTTGCCAACAAGAGCCCCGGATTCACCACCGTTCCGCTTTCAGGGCAGTTCATTCGAAACGACATTCATGCAACTCGTATTCATTCGCAAGCAGTCAGCCAGCTAGCTAACCAGCTAACCAACCGGTCGTGGCACGATTCTCGGATGGTTTCAATTGTCTCTTTCGCTCTCTCTCTCTTTCTCTCTCTTTATTTTTCTCCTTTCTCCCATTTCTCTGCCTCTCGCTCATTCTCTCTCTTTCTCTTTTTATTCCGCACAGGCAGGCAGATTTCTACGCAAGACAAACACGCAGGCGATAGAGTGTGCGTGACGTGGGGTGCAGTACCGAGTAGCGTCGTAGCCCTGTCCGCCAGGCAGGGGGGGCGGCGCCCCCGGAGGAAACGGGGACCGCGGGGGACCGGACGGTGGACGCCCCGGTGGTTTCACGCCGTAAAGACTGTACGATTCCTCCAACAGCTCCGTATCGCTGCACCACCCACAACAAACATACACATCCGCGCTATCAAACATCCGTGTGGAGGAGGTCACGGTGCGGAGATCAGCGTCGGGTGGAGACAACGGGAAAGTTTCAGTCATTCGGGGTGGGACCAGGGACGACGTCTTTCTGGTAAAGAGGTCACGACCCGAGGGACCGGGCGTATAGGGATTTCCGGGTGAATGGATTTTATTCATATGGATTGTACAGCGTCGCTGTATTTACACGGATAGATGTGCTGGATCTGTTATTAAAGACGCTGTATGTAACAAATTAACTTCGTGCATTTATGCTCAATCAATAATTTATCGAAATAAAAAACGCATTGTTCACATTGGATCTTCGTGAGGCAATAATACTGTAACCGCTTATTTAATAAATTCAACAGTTCTGAGATATTTAAGCAGAGAGAGAGTAAAAATATATTCTGCATGAATGAAATATTGAAGCGGGACGTTAATAAGCGAGTCAAAAGAATCTCAATGTGATGAGGTAGCTAACGTTCTTATCACATCTAAGTAGTTATTCTTTCCCTATTAAAATTCATTTTATGTAGAGTATTCTAAACTTCTACATTTTTTCGTAAATTTACAAATTAATTTAATTTTAGACATTTAACAGCAGTTCAACCTCTCATCAAATTTAATTTAATTTAATTTAATTTAATTTAATTTAATTTAATTTTACTACATAATAAAATCTCAAATAAAAATTTTACTGAAATCAAACGTGCAATCAATGCATAATAATTATTAAATGAAGAATGAAAATTCTTTTATTAATTTGTAGTTTTAGAATTTAATTAATAAAGCTCTCTAAATTTTAAAGTTTTTCATAGCTCTCAACGAATTCTCGATGTATAAATTTTAGCGAAGGACAAATGAATTTTTAGCCAATTGGAAAATTCACAGAAAACGTGGAAAATCTGGACAGATTCAAAAAATCTTTCGAATGCAAAATTTCGTCAGTTACAGTCTCATCTCACCGTGCCATTTCGACATTAGGAATGTGATCGCGAGTCGTTCCTAATTTGGAACTCCTGTTACCTGGCTTCTTCGTCGATAACGGGTGTAACAGTCCCCGAGTATTGCGAATAATACGGATCCTCGTAACTGCTGCCGGCGCTGTAAGGTCCGGGTGGATATCTTCCACTTCCAGAACCGACGCCGCCGCCGCGTTCGGGGCTGCTCATGTATCCGCTCTCCCCGTGTAACCGATCTGTGGAGATTTAGTGATTCGTATATTAGTCGGGATCATTATGACGGGAACATCTTCAAAGTTCTCTTTCCCTGCATCATTGCATTGTATCTTTAGAATACTTGCAAAAATAATAATCAGTTGTTATGTACAGGGAGACGTATGATATTCACCTAATATCATTAAAAGTCATATAATAAAACATTGAAACGTAAGAAAAATGCCAGTAAAATATTAATTCTTAGACAATAAGTGGAAAAACCAAACATTCATCTTATGTAATGAACGATTAAAAGCCAATAAATGATTAGTAAACTCATCGAAATCAACAGTTTTATTAATAACTTGATGACAAAGAATTCATTGCACAACGTTTGTTCTACTGGTTCTACAACGTCTCTTGCGTCTTCAAGAGAATTTTCATGATTGTTGTTATCTATTTGTGGCTCGATACCTCCGTCGAGTACGAGTTTCGTGGTGCGCGAAATGTGCAAATGAAATTACAATCGGGGAACCGTATCGATGAAGGGACTTCGTTTATATTAGTCATGATATGGAGAGGATGAGAAAAAAAGTTCTTTCACGATCGTGCTTCTTACGGGAGGGCACACAATCTACGGTTCTCGAGTGACAGCGAAGGCGGATGAAAAATGGGATGAACGAGATGCTGTTTTTCGTTATGATATCACAGAGCACTGTACAAGGAAGACGACACACGCTGGATGTTTCTAGAGGTTCTTGAGGGATGTAGCTTCAGTGTTGGGAATATAATCGAATTACGATAATTTCGTAAGAATTCTGTAATTGTTTTGTACTTACTCTTTGTTATCGTAATCAATAATTTACAAACGAGATTGCTCAGATGATACTAACATATAATTTTCTTTTAGATTTAGATTTAGATTTGCCTTAAATTAAAATACTTCAAGATTTCGTTATCACAAGTAATATTAGAAAATAAGTAATTAGAACGTTATGTCAAATATTGCTGATTAATTTGTGACTAACAAAAGAAAAGAGCGAATAATTCATTGGATAAATTTTTACACTTTCAGATAAATTTTCGAAGAAGTTTTACATTACTCCAGAAAGTTTTTTAGTTTTCTTTTCTTTGCGCGAAGCGTCAACGACACCTGGACACCGTAAATCCAAAACACTTCGATTTCATTCCTATTTATTCCCAACACTATTTCCACGGTCTCGAGGTCGTTTAATTAAAACTTGGTTCGACCCGGCTTGACTAATCGCGACTGCCGATTTCATGGTTTTCCTGCAGTTTCAAACCATCTCCTCGTGGTACAGCTTCTCCTTATTACGAAAACGCCATATTGTTACGCTTTTGTCATACGTGGTTTATTTAATATTTATTAGTCTTTTCCGCTTATATCATTACTCTTCGTCCAATGACTTTCTTCTGTTTAAAAGATATAAAGAGATCTCTCTTTTATGACGTACATTTCGGACAGACAAAAATTAGCTCGCGTCCTTATAAGGATTTAGTCCGTAAAGATTTATCTATCGCTTGGATTATACATACCGCGATGGTATGAAAACAATGATAAATAACAGCGTTGCTATTTTTTCGAGAGTAACTGGATTTTATTTTACGTTATGATCTGATTCTATTTCACTTTACATACGTAACTGATTGCATCGTACTGCTGTTGCAAAATTTACAAGGCGTAGAGGCGATAGTCCTCTGTATATTGGGACAAATAACATAAAAAAAATCTTTAATAAAAACTGTATAAAACGTGCGCGCTATAAATTGTTAAGGATGTTTCGTTCATTTTATATTGCTTAAAATGCAAAAAAGTGCTGCTTATGTTTACTTCTATTAATGTAGATTAACTTTAATCTCGATTTAACTTACTTTTTATTTCTTCCTAGCTTTAAAATTTGGAAAAAGATAAACAATAAGTTTAACCGAAATTGAAGTTAATCCACATTGATAAAAGTAGACATTAGATACGACGGTTTCTTTTTCAACTTTCGTCAAACGTGCCTTTTTAGTAATTAGTTGTAAGCCACATGTGATTGTTATTTGTTAGAATACTATTAGTAATATTAAGCAGCAGTTTGCTTAGTAATACACTTCATGGGCGATTTTAGATAAAAAAATATTCAGCTTTAACATTTTTTTCTCCTGTGATTTGAACAAAATTTATTCAAAGAATATTTTTTTTTTAAAGCACACTCACACCTGCGACCATTTTTATTGCAGTGTAGCTCAAAAGAGGCGTTATTGCTTGGCTCGCGAGCTTCAGGCATCAAAGATCAGCCGAGATTTCCAAAAGCACGTGTTATTGATCGGCGATCGTCCCGCAATCGCGGCCCATCGCGGAAGGATCGAGCTGTGTCTGACGAATGTTTAAGGATACTACTGACCTGGTATACTATAGAGGGAGACCGAGCTGTCTCTAGAGAAGCGCGCCGAGCCCCCGAGGCTTCCAAGGGGACTCTTACCACACTGGTAGCTGCGAAGCGGCTTGGCCGGCGGCACCCCGCCAACACCTATCCAACCATCCAAAAAACCAAACAAAAAACCAATGTACCCAGGTGCTCCGATGCACGTGTCTTCTGTTCTCCGCCACCCTCGCTAAGCCGTTCGACGTTCAGTGCACATGCAGAAGTGAACAAGATCGGGAGTTTCCGCGATCGAGCTTCCCGTGCGAGGTCCAATTGAAAATTCATACAGCGTCCACAAACGTTCGATATTTCCGTAGGACGTACGACTCGATTGGGGTCGCGATTACGTTTCCGAACCGATCGATCGCACCGCGATTTGTCAAGAGGAGCGAGATTGCGAGTCTCGGGCACGTGAAACGACACGATGATGAGAATTAATAACAGTGGTTTCTTAGAAATCTTTTCAACGCATTATTACGCATCCGGATTTGTACGACGAGTTTATAACCGCGCGATTACGAACGTCGTGGAAATTTTGACGTAACAGCTTGTCGACTTTTACATATATGCACTTCTCGACGACGTCACGATGATCGTAGCGTCAAGAGAAATGTCTACTGTAGAAAATGCTTTTCGTTTAATAAATTCTTTTTGCTCGGCTGACAGCGTTTAGAAGACGCGCTCGCGCGTTTTACTATACAAAGCAGATTTGCCTCGTCATAGTGGTCGATGATTAATCACGACCGAACTACGTGAGATTAGGCTATTCACGCATCCTGAATCCGTTCCTCTCGGCGGCACGGTATCTCCGTGTAAAACGTTTCTCTCGACAACAAGGAGAACGCTCGTGGCGGCCAGAAATGAGGCCATCCTTTCCCCTTGGACTAGCAGCCTGTTAAGTGTTTTTGAATAGTCTCGAATAGTACTCTCGGCCAACGCCGACGGTCGTAACGATCTCCGTTGAACGATTAAGAATCGAAACGACCTTGCAACCGTCGATCGGAAGCATGAAGAATGGAGAGTGCGGTTGCGAGTGAGCGCGTCTGTATGCGTTTAAGCTCAAAGCACGGAGGTACGCGTTGAGAAAAATTGGTCGATTTTCAAAAGAATTTCAAAGAAAAAATGCAAACAATGCTAATTGTTTCTTCGCTTTTTCCTTCCCAACCAATTAACTCGCGAAAATAGCGTTGAGGAATATAATTTGGAATATTAAAATGAATGAAATGTAACTGATATATCGTGTGTATTATGTAACTTTATGACCTGGAATAATATGCCTGAAGGCAAGAAATTAAAAAACAATTTTAATATGAATCCAAATACGTATAATTATATATATATATATATATAAAATTATTAATGATGAATGCTGTTGTATTTGTATTTGTTGCAGAAATGAAACAAATAACTCTCGCTTGCGTTAAAATATTCCAGGTTATAAAGTCAAATCTATACATACAAATGATATGATCAGCATTAATATCTTACTATCTATTTTCATATGCTTGCATTATAAACTGCAGCATACACTAATTACTTTAATCACTCAGTTGACAGAATAGTCGATTCGACCAATTTTCAGCAAAACGACAAAAGAGATTCATATTTATTTAGATATCATGTACAAATATTGGAATAATCGATGGGTATTGCATAAAAAGCGACCAGAAATTTACAATATCAATGTAAAATTTGCCTACTTGAAAAAAGTGTAATTATTTCCAATAACAAGAAAAATTAATTTACTATCGACGTCCAGTTTCTCAATTCTTTACAATTTTTTCTTACCAAAGAGGAGATCTTTTTGAAGAAATCAAATTTGATATCAAATTCTTATTCCAACTTGCCAAAATTTTGTAAAATATCTCTATTTTATATTTTTAAAGATAGAACCTAGTACATGTACACCATATTTATGTTACGTTAATTTCTCGAGAGCAGAGAGATCAAAGAAAAATTCGGAATTTTAAATTCGCGATATTTCAGAGAATCTTCTGGTCACCTTAGGTACATAAGACATCTGAGGAATGAGAAATTATGCGGGGCGTGTGTGATGTATAATATGTTTGCATAAATCTCAGGAGGTGGATGATATACTACATTGGTGATAGAGAACATTGGTGCAAGCATGAAGGAAATGCACAGGCGCATGAAGCGGTAAATTTCCATTGAACGGCCCAAAGTTGTCGCTCTATAATCTCTTTAGAAGTACGCGTTGTATTCTGCTTATTACTAGCGTATACAGGGTGTCCCAGAATACCCGCATCAATTTTCGTGGGCATGTAGAGCGAACTAAACTGAGTCGAAAAGTCCTTTACC
>VBVR01004994.1:0-13153 GCA_011638315.1 Tetramorium parvispinum | reverse complement strand
CGCTCCCCCCGTTGTCCCCCTCGCCGACGGCCTTCGCGCGCGCGGCAGTTTTCCTTGCAACCCCAGGTTACGCCCCCCCTCCACGACGTCCTCGTCATCCCTGCCGCGAGCACGGTGGAGCACGATCATTGGTTCACCGGCATGGGTTCACGCAGGCACGAGGAGGTACACGCAGCTGCCTGCCACCTCTTGCACTGCGGACCGATCAGAGCAAGAGGCCAGTGTTCGGAGGAGTAGCGCCGCGAGCGCGGGTAAATTCGCCGTCGCCGTCGTCGTTGTCGTCGTTATCGTTATCATCATCGTCATCAGCATCATCGTCGGCATCAGCATCGTCGCCGACATCGATGTCATCGCCGCCATCGCCATCGTCGCCGTCGGTGTCATCATTGTCATCGTCGCCGTCACGTCGCGTCGCGTCACGCGAAATATATGCGCTTCGGTCTTATCTCTTCACATGATTCCAACCACCCCTCGCTACCTCCATCCTTGTCTTCCTAATATACACGCGTTCACTTCCGGCGCCGACGTCCGTCGCAAGAGGTGAGTCTCTCTCTCGTGCTCGTTCTCCTCTCTCTCTCTCTCTCGCTCTTTCCATCCATCTCGCAGTGTCCTCCTCTTGATCGCGTTCTCCACACGATATTTCTCGCCGGCTCTCGTGTGCTCTGTGTGCCGGCCGGCGCGTTCATTCGCCACTCACCAACGCCATCTTGTCGGCAACGGTAGCCAATGTAGCGTAATATACACGGAGGCGACACCTCTCGCTGACGCTACGCACTCTATCTCTTCCTTCTCTCTTCTTCCTGTGCGACTCTGACGCTCTTGCACGCGCATTTCGTATTTCTGTCACTTTTTCATCGGGTCTCAGTTTCACCCTATCACAGCGGGAATTCTCAAAGTCTCCGAGTCTAAAACTCGAAAATTTGAGAAGGTTTGAGGGGGGACGGGGAAGGAAGAGAATAGTATCCGTGGTAAACGCCCTTTGTCATAGCTTTCTCATTTCTCTTTCCACTTTATTTTCAAGGTCCATTTTAGTCCATCCCTCAATCTCATTTCTTTTCTTCACTTTGCTATTAGGTTGGTGGTAAGCACATCCTCTCCGTTCTTCGTCTTTGTTCCACCAAAGACCATCCGAAGGGCATCGATATGTACCATATTTAAACATGATTGGCTCGAGTATGGTCACAGTTCTGTCGGGCAGTTCCCTCGGTCATTGGTCGCATCCAGACGGATTCTCGATTCAGTCGGATCAGGGTCTTCGTCAGGGCCATATCGAGCTTCCAGAAGAGGAATCATCGCCGGGGGCGG
This sequence comes from Tetramorium parvispinum, assembly GCA_011638315.1. Lineage (NCBI taxonomy): Eukaryota > Metazoa > Arthropoda > Insecta > Hymenoptera > Formicidae > Tetramorium > Tetramorium parvispinum. The sequence continues at coordinate 11,848 of VBVR01004994.1, read as the reverse complement.
ACGAGTCGGCGGCGGCGGCGCCGGTCATCGCTTATCATTCACCGTTCGTCATCAATTAGTCCCGCGTGAATCTCGGGGGATCGTCTCTCATCCACCGCCGTTCGCCACCATTGCGGCCTTCCGTTCTCCGCGCTCGCGATTGTGCGTTTATATGCGTGCGCGCCCGTGTGCGTTACCACCGTCGCATTCAGTCATCGCTCTGCCCTCCTGCGCCTCTTGATAGGCTGTTTTCAACGACGACGATAAAAGAGAGAGAGAGAGAGTGAGTCCGCACCGTTCAGGATGCCGCAGTGCGCGGTGGCCACGTGCCGCAACAGCCATCGCCGGACCCGCAAGCAGTCGGTGCGCTATCACCGTTTCCCGCACAATCCGGAATTGCGGGAATTATGGGTGCGCGCGTGCGGCCGAGAGCCCATGGCGAACGGCGAGCCGCCATTCAACATCAAGACGGCGCGCATCTGCTCCCGGCACTTCCTCGAGGAATTCTACGAGGACGAAAGTAGGGAGCAGATCATGCAGGGCAATCAGAAGCGGAATCGACTGCGCCTGGGCGCAGTGCCTACGATAGACGTGCCGGTACTTGTGCAGCCTTGTTTTAAATTGTTGCACGAGACGGAAAGGAAGCGAAATGCGGCACGTGTTAAAATGGCGCTTATGGCTGTTCCCGAGCGACCGGATACCCGACAATCCGGCATTAAAAGAACTCGCGAAGACGAAGACACCGCAGATGGCGAGGATGACGAAGACAGTGGTAGTGCTAAAACAGTTAAAACGCCTGTTGTCAAAGAACGTGCTGAACGGAAGAGGAAATACCAAAAATTGGATCAACAAGAATGCTTCCTAATGGCGGTTGGTCTCATTCATGTGACCAACGTGAACGTGTGGTGAGTCATTTTAATCGTCATCCTCAAACAATAAGCTAATGATTTTTTCTATCCCATAATATATTTAATAATTTATATTTAATATATTTATGATAAAACAAATAATTTTTAATAAAAAAAATATTTAAATAAAAAAATTTAATGCAAAAACTGCTTCACGGCAACATTCAATATTTAATTTATATTTTAATTAACACAATATCTCATTATTTTAAATAATAATTTTTATTAATCAAAACTTCTTTTTTATTAATGCAGAATGATTTCTACAATCTGCGCACTAAATATTGATTGAATTCATCGATAAATTAAACGTAACGATTATTTTTATATTTGAACATAATTTATGTTTTTACGCATAATGTATTTTATATGCAATTATATAATTTTATATTTTACTATATTATACTAAACGTACATTCTACATTATTACGATCCTTGCACGTCCTCGACAAAGTTCTGCGCGATTAAACATGATCAATTTTCACACGGAATTCGAAAAGGGAGTGCAAGTTTGCGGAAACTCCGCTGTTTCTCTGAAAGATAACAGTATTTTAATTTTCAAACAATTTCTATCGAGCGAAAAACTTCATTTCTTGCGATTTCTATTACCTTTGACATATAGAATTTTGAAAAATATTATTTCATTGTGATAGAAAATAATCACAAAGAAAAGAAAAGTTAAGCTACGACTAAACAAATAGACTGCGTCTCTTGGAGAACGGAAATTCAAAAAGAATGAAAGTAATGAAAAGAAGGGACTCTTCTCAGGTGTGGTAGTCGGCCGCACGTGGTGCGTCCCGTTCCGCCTGTTTCAAGGTCGCGCCATTGTAATGTACGGAAAGGAATTTCCACCTTTTCCCGGGTGTGCACAGATGTTTCTCATTGGTCGTATATGTTCAACACGTTGGCTGCAGAAAGTTAGGGTGTTTATCCACTTCCAAAAAATAACTTTTTTAAACGCCAATGACCAGGAAAGCTAAATCAATGAGTGAATGTTTCTCAATTAGGACTAACTATTTAGAATCAATCAGATACTTGACTCCGTGTTAACGCGAGTAATTAACAACAGAAGGTTTTAAAATCCGGCTCCATCTTACATATATCCTATTTTCAATGGAAAATCACAAAGAATCTTTATAGATTTAAGTGTCATTAGAGACTGAAATGGCCTTACTCACTCATCTTACACTATTACTACTTTATGAAATCGCGGAAATAAATATCCTACTAAATTACGTTGTCTTAAACAAAGGAATTCTGAAAAATGGTAGCGTTCACCTCATTCACGTTAACCTTGAAGAACCCACGATTGTATTTTCTTGTGTGGTCGTATTGTGGACTTTGACGCCGTCGACCTAGCAATCGACACATAACTTGCGGAGGATTGTGACATGCGTTTCTGCAACGCACTGCGTTTCATTTAACAAAATAAAAATTGCGCTCCTTCATCGATCTTTGCAACACTAGTTTTAAAGATATTCATAATTTTTATTTATTTTATTTAGTCATAATTGTCGGAAGAGTATCTAATACATAATGGCTGAGCGATTGCGCCGATCGATATGCCTTTGCAGAAATGTAATTTAAGTCGACCTTATCGCGTATGCAGTAAATTTCAAGAAAGGCCTTCTCGGGCAAAGATATAATATTTCGTTCCTGGTATCAGGTGCAGCATGTATTATTATTTCCGAAATCCTTTATGTAGCTATTTATCTTTGCGTATTTTAATTCTTGCTTTTTAAATATATTTTCATTTAATATATTGAATATATAATCTTTATTCGCTTCAGAGTTACAAAGCCAAGAAGCGGGACTTGGTTTACAATTAAAAGAACTTAACTCACTCATTTCTCGTCCACATTCACTCTTACAATTCTTAATCTAATTCTTAATCTAACTTAACTTTTAAATTATTTAACTATGTCTTGACTAGGAGCTAATTACAGCCATTTTCTATATTTTTTTCTCTCTTTTTCCTTTTCTCTTTTTTTTTCTTTACTTTCTACAGTTTTTTTAAAACTTCTTTTTCTTTATCTAAATCATCTTCCTATAGCCTTCTTTCTCTTTTTGTCTCATTCCTGCCTAAATTCTTAAACCATTCCTTTGTAATATCGCATTCTCCTGCAAAATGTTTTATACTGTCCCTATCTTTATCGCAAAAGACACATTTCCTTTCCTTCACTTTTGGCTAATATTTATTTTCCTCCTCCAAATTACCACACCTTAACCTCAACCTCAATGCTCTAATTCCTGTTCCATCCTTTTTCTCTATCGCATTCCCTCCCTTTAAGTATCTAAAGTTTACCTCCCCTTATCTCTATCTCTTTATATTTCTTATTATACCTCGATTCTCTTATTTTTCCTTCCTCTATTTGTATTTGTACATCTCTTTCTCTTCCTATTAGTTCCTTTTCTACATCCTCTTCCTCCCTTATATAATAATATATTAAATATTATTATACAATATATTATATTTATTATATATTTTATTAATATTATTAATATACGTTATGTATGAATATATAAATGTACCACGTCTTAGTGAGATTAGCAATTTATTTTTAAAATTTTAATATAATTTATTATAATTTACCAAATTTTGATCAACATTTTAAAATTTCTGACAGAGAATTCAAACGATTAAATATACAGGGATATATCCAAAGATGTAAAATAAAAGTTTCAATTATTTTCTGGTAATAACTTTTTTATTTCATTCAAGAACAATTAAAATTTTTCTAATTCAAATCCAGTTGCAGCTGGCTACCAGCTTAGCTCAAGATGTAGATCCAAGCGCAAAAATCATCGCTAATGACAAAAGATATACATAATTTATTTTTCCTTCGGTAAACGTACAACTACGACTCGCATCATCTATATGAAGAATCAAAGAAATCTTTATAAATGAGTTTCAAGTATTTCAAATCACAGGTATGAGTAGCGACAATCTCAGTAAATTTAATATCCCGTTTTCAAAATTTTCATTTAATTTGTAAAGTTTTTTCGTAAAAAAATTTGTTCTCTTTTTTTATCTTCATTTTTAGAAACGTTAAAATTTTCAGTGGAATTAAATGAAAAATTGCCAGAATTGTTTTCTTTTTATTTTCACGAAGTTTCATATTCTGAATTAAAAAAATTTTAATTGGTCTTGAAATAAAAAAGTTATCACCAGAAAAGAATTGAAAGTTTTGTCTTATATTTTTGAATTTGTATATTTCTGTACATTCCTTGAATTCTCTGTCAGAAATTTTGATTAAAAGTGGTATAATAAATTATATTAAAATTTTTTTAATAAACTGCTAATCTCACTGAGATCGTGGTACATTTACATATTCATACAACATAATATTAATATAAAATACATATAATAAATGTATATAAAATATTGTATAATATTATGGAATACCTATATTAAATGAAAATGTATTTAAAAAGCAAGAATTAAAATATGTAAAGATGAATAGTTGCACAAAGGCTTTAGAAAATAATAATACATGCTGATGACATACATCTGATGCCAGAAATGAAATATCTTTGACCGAGAAAGCTTTTCTTGAACTGCGTCATGACTTAAGGTCGACTTAAGTCACAGCAGACAGTTTCTGCAAAGGTTTATCGCCGATTGGCGCAAGCCGCTACGTATCGCTTAGCCGTTACGTATCAGGTTCTATTTTCCGACAGTTATAATGATTAAATAAAAACGAAATATCTTTATAACTGTTGCAAAGATCAACGAAGGAGCGATTTTGATTTCGCTAAATGAAACGCAGTGCATTGCAGAAACGCATGTTGCAATTCTCCACAAGTTATGTGGCTGTTCAACTTTGTGCTCGATCGATTGCTAGGTCGACGGCGTCAAAGTCCATGATACGATCACACAAGTAAACACAATCGTGGCCTCTTCGAGGTTAACGTGAATACGACGAACGTTACCGTTATTCATATTCCCTTCTCCTTTGTTTTAGACAATGTAGTTTAGTGAAACATTCACAAATGTTCTTGAAATCGTGGGATGACGCATGGCTCCGTCCTAACGCGAGTGATTAGTAACGGAAGAGTCCCTGAGTTCAAATCCTGACCCTCATCCCACACATACAATTTTCAGCGAGAAGTCACAGAGGATCGATCATCTTTATAGATCTTAATGACGTTAGAGACTGAAAACTCTACTCGCCCATTTTGTTCTTAATAATCTTTTAATAATAGTTATTTTAAAAATATATCGTTTTTAATCCTATTTGTTGCGATTGCGACAGCTTTTTTCTGAAAGGTTTCTGGATTAATCAATCAGATTAACCAATAGGTCATGTTGAAGTGGGAATGGTCGAGGCTCGAACTTTTAACTCCCTGCTTTTTTAAAACTAATGTTCTGAATGATGTGTTACTATTAAATGCAGTTTGCATAAATAAAACAAAAGAAAATTAAGTGCGTATCTTTTCGTATTCCGAATATTCTGAAGTGTGTACGTTCTCTCTAATCTGACATCTTAAAGACGATCATTTTTCGCACGTTATCCTACTGTATCCTCTCGCATTTGCCTATCCTTGCCAACTTTCATTCGCGAAAACTCGATCCCAAGCGATAAACGCGCGGGACCATAACATCGATTTGCTGTATTTCGCAATGGGGCGTTATATATAAGAAAAAAAGAAGAATTATGTCATTCTTGTCAACGTATTTATCTGTCGGAGACGATGCGGAACGTAAAGAGGGAAACCTCGGAGCGCGATCGAAGTCACGCTATTATGGACGTTGAATCGGTTACGAGAGAGCTCGAGTCTCGTTCGCGTCCGCGTTGTCGTCGCCGTCGTCGTCGTCTCGACCTAATTCGCGGATACTCACGCGGAGGAGCGGTCGGTCCCGCGCGTCCGAGGTGTCCCTGAGCATCAAGGACGCGTTCTCAGACGCGTTGGTGAACCACTTTGATTCTCCTTCCCTTTCTTTTCGCGTTATCTCGTCCTGCCTTATCCGTGTGACGACCACAGTTCGTTCTACGAGAAACACCAATATATCGCGAGAAATAGAATGACGAAAGGAGGACGGTCGATTCACGGTCCGAGGTTACGCGTAGGTCAAATTAGATCCACAAATGATCGTCTTCGGATGTCCTGGATTTTGTTCAAATCATTTTTTAATTCTTTATTTAATTATGATTTATGACAAGTACACTATTCAGAATATCCGGAAAAATATACGAAAAAATACGCACTTTATCTTAATTTATGCAAACTGCATCTAATAATGACGCAGATTTGTCGAGGACTAGTCAAACGAGGCCTCAGCGGGGAATTGTTGCTTTCACCGAACTCTTCTAGCGACCTTGAACCTCTAATTTTGCGCGGCACGGTACCAGAATGCACCGCTGGTTTCTCGGAATGGATAAACATTTTAATTTAAAACAGATTCCAGTTTAGATTAATAGAAAGATAAAATATTTTTCTGTGCAAGTCCCGAATGTTAACGTTTTTAATTATTCGTTTTTTCTAGAGAAAAACATATAATTAAATCTCAATAAGAAAACACATATATTACTTATATCTATAAATCTATAAAAAATATCTATAAATATCTAAAATCTAAATATCTATAAAAAAAATAACTCAAAATTAAAACGATCGAATGCATATCTCGAGCATTTTGAGTAACACCCAATTCAATATGATATGAACGTTGGTTGATCTTATTGATTAATTTAAAAAACTTTCAGAAAAAAGTTGTGACATTCGCAACAAATAGGATTAAAAACGACATTTTTAATTGGCAATGAAAATATGATGCATTTAAAATTTAAAGATGACAGTCGATATAGATTTAAAAAGAAATATTGTACTGAATGAAGGATTCGACACTCGCGTTTTTGTTTACAACAATTTCGAATTCGGATGAGATCAGCGGGACTTGGTGGCGATATCGAAAAACGCATTCTCTTCTAACAGCGGATTCGTTCCCTACGCATATCCCTTCCGTTCTTCCTCGTCGAAGGCGTCCCGAAGGTCCAAGATGTGCGTCATCGTCCATGCGTAATGGCCATCCGCTTGTGCAACGTGAAGGCGAAGCGCATATTTTATATCGCGCGTGCGCCTCTTCGCGAGGATATGCATTCCTCACCGTTTAACACGTTGACCTTCTTCGGGGGCCAACGCTGCTCGAAAGTCTGTTTCTTTTCTGAGAAATCGTTCTCTCGTCCCTGACTCTCATCGCGCTTTTCCGCGCATTCCCCGCGATTCACCTTCCGCCGTCCGTTTGTCCTCCGCGCCTCTGGACAGCGGAGGCGCGGACACAAACGCAATTCTAGCCACTGATACGCTCGCGGACACGCATAATTCGCCATAACAATCACCACGTAACGCAACACCTACGGCCGCTATGGTGGTTAACGCGGTTTCGCGATCCTGCTTGCGATACAACAGCGGAGTTTAATGTGTTTAGTTTCGAGGCCTTTTTGTCCGAGTAGTTTTTTTTTACAACTCCTGAATACTTTCACTGATATTTTGTTTACATATGAAGCGCTGAATATACAAGTTACTAACCTAGTACTAGTTTCAAATAAAAAAATTGAAAGTTTGCAATAAAAAATAAATACAACTATTATAAAATAATGATCGTAGAAAAATCTTTCAATATACAAGAGAGTGATTATAATACTTTTATTATTATGCAATGTGACATGACTAAGCGCGCGAATTTTGGACAATTAATTGGTCAATTTTGAACACTTCGTTCAAAAACTGTTGTACCAATTAGGATTTTCGTCTTAAAATATTCTCAAGAATCTGTCATTAATGAATGGTACATTAGATCTGGGACCTTTGTACAATAATAACATCTTGGTTACAACGATGAATAACATTAAAAATCGAAAGTTACAAGGACAAATGGTTTACTAGATTTTTGCCCAGTCCAGGGAAAGGTGCAGAAACCATTGCAAAAGACTATTTTAAATCCAAAGACCTTGCAGATCGGTGACCTAAAGCCCGGTGTATTTATAACAAAAGACTAAATGATTTATGAGATTTTTGTCCAGCGGAAAAGTGTGGAAAATATTGCAAAAGACCATTTTTATTTCAAAAGCCTTCCAGACCGAAACGTAAAATCTATTATATATATTATATTTATAACAATAGGATATCCGATGAAATTCGAGAAATTTACACGCTTGTAACTACTAATGTCCATTTCTATACTGTGCAGATGGACCTTAATCTCGGTTTAACTTACTTTTTATTCTTCCAACTAGAAAAGGACGTAAAGAAATAGTTTGAAGAGTTGAAGTTAATATGCGTTAATATCGGTAGAAGTAGACATTAGAATATGAATGTTGAGGCGAAACGTTTAGCTTAAAGCTGCATCAATTCCTCTGACGAAAATCTCATGGGAGACGGTCGCTTATTAAAGAGAAAATCTACGTCGGTCTATGAATTCGAGGCTGGAGCGCGCAAAGTCAAGAGGCTGGAAGCTGAGTGAAGGAAGGCTACCGTCGCCCTCGTCGCTCGCGCTAAAGTCGCAAGCACCGGGGGAGGAGTAGCGACGACTCCGAGACGGTCGCGGTCGGCGTGGCGTGGCGCGGCGCGGCGTGGCGACGCTCGGCGACGCGCTCGCCGTGACGCGGCAGTACACCGGCCAATCGTGAACGCGCGAGAACGCCGCTCTCGTGCACGCGTAGTAGGTGAGCGGTGCGGATAGAAGAGAGTGAGAGCGGCGCGGCGTGGCGTGCCGCCGCCACCGCCGCCGCCACCGCCACCGCCGTCGTCGTGGAAGGCCGAGGAGAGGAGGTAGGTAGGTGGCCTGCGCTGCGCTCGGTCGTGGAACTCTCGACCCCGATACCACCGCCGTGGTCGATGTACGTTCGCGCTCCGCGCATCTTCCTCTTCGTCATAGCCTTGAGAGGGACAGAGACGAGACCGGCCGCGAAGACGACGTTGCACCCCCTCCGTCGCCGAGAGAGGCATCCTCCGTTTCCTTCGCCACGCCGAGCAAGATCGAAACGAGCGACGTTGTATAACGTCGCGGCGCGCGCGACCTTTCGTGACCTCCCTCGCCCGCTACCTGACGAGAGCGAGGACGGTGTGTTGGAGGGAGCCCTCGAGAGACAGACCGACCGACCGACCGACCGCGATCGGCCGATCAGTCTGCATCCGCCGGAGAGCGTGGGCGGAGAAGGCGAGGGAAGGAAAGGCACGCAGGTCGCGCTGCGCCGGTCGGAGGAAAGACGTTCGGTGAAAAGTGCAAGTGGAGTGGCGTACGTGTGCATTCTTGCATTCCTCGTCGCGGATCCTCCGTCCGTTCTCTATCTCTCTATCGCGTCGCGCGCGGGCGGGCGCGTTCTCCGCTCGTTGCAGATTGCGGGACGGTCGTGCGTTTAAAAGAGACACGCTCACGCCGGGCGCCGCTCGTTCCGCTCTTTCCGCGACGATGCTTGCGCGTAAAACAGTTGTGCGGATCGTTTCGGCCTACTTGCAACGGCCGTAAGTTAACTTTACGCTTCCCGCTCGCAGTGCGCTGCGGTTTCATCGGCGGCGATCTAATAATAATGGTGCACGACCGCGGCGCGAGAACGATGCCCCCGAAACGTCGTGGGAACGTTTTAATGAAGATATAAATTACGTCCATGTGTGTGGCGTACGCACGCGGCGAGCGAGTTATTATTTTGCGGGACAAGTTCGGGACTGAAGTGACCGAAGGACCAATGCCCTGCAAATAGCTTTGCAGTCTTTGTGGAATCGAAGCTGCTCTCTAATGGACCACGCTGGCACGATTCGATACATTTATTTGCCCATGTGTGTCAAAGTCCTCGACTTGTTGAATTTTCAAGAAATTGTGCAGTGCTGTGGAACGTATTTCCCCATCGAATTTTCAGCCTACGGGGCTGCTCACCATTAGATTGGTAAGCGCGAATTGGAAAATAATTACCGATTTTTAAGATTATCGCCATTCATAAATTTTACGCAAATGTTTCTTGTTCGTATTGGTTGAAATAACAACTTTAGAAGTAAAGATCAATACAGAAGTCAATCAGGTGTCGAAAGAAATTGTTCAGCACCACTTATCAAGTTGCAACATGTTACATATAACTTTTGTTAAGACACGCTCACGTCCGAAAGAACGTTTTCCTGCGTCTCGTCAAAATTTTCGTTCCGCTCGAATCGACGTCGAGCGGCGCGAAAAATTGGCCGAGAGATCTGACGGCGATCGACGACGCAATTACAAACGGAGGCTTCCACACCGTCACCGTTCACCGCTCGCGGAATATCGCGTATTTTTCCGTTTCGCGTGCTTTCGCAGGACTCCAAGAAAGTGCCGCCCACCGGACGGTCGCGCTTTCTCCCCTCGCTTTCGCTATCGCTACGCCGCGGAAAGGTAGGAAAGTTAATATTCGCGCGAGACGACCGGTTGTGAAAGGTAGAGCACGCCATCGAAATATAGGTATTGTTTTAAACGGCGAGGTTGTCAACCGCGACTCGCGCGACCGGTACGCGTTGCGCTCCTTCGCGCGACCTTACAGCCCATTCACACGACACCGAATCGGTTTTATCGCCGTCTTCTGTAGTGGCGTATACATTGTAATTTTAATGTGCATGTTCATACGGTACTGCCGTTGACTACATACAGTAAAATTATCGATTCGTTGATTTTTGACATTCGATTTTGCCAACAAAAACCGTGTATCATATATGATAAAAGAACCGTATCGATCGCTAGTAGTGCATATATCTTAATGGGAACGTCCAGACAATTCGGTTGTTTTATCGAATCGCCGCAAATGACACACGTGTTCGAGTAGATATCGAGTAGACATTCGAAAGTAGTTTACAAATTTTATTCGTCTCTTCTCAATTGGCACATAAGTGTATGAAAAGAGCATAATCAATCGATAGGTGCGTTCCGTTTCATGCATGATGCTCATGATGCATTTCATTATTTATCCTTCTTGTTCACCAAAAGATAGGATAAATGATGCATTATGCTCATCATGCATGAAACGGAATGCACCTGATGTCTCTGCCTCACAATAGGATGTAACTAATATCTTCTATTCTTTTTAATTTTTTTTTACGACTGCGATACCAGTACATGATAAGAAATGTATTTACATTCATCTTGTAAGAAGGTTATACTGAATAAATGCAAAGAAGCATGCCGCAAGAGTGGCTGATCTGCACAGTCATTTAGGCCTAGCGTACCCACGGATCTGAGCTCACTACACTGCAGACGTACACAAACAGTTACTCAACATACACACACACACACACACTTATACACGCTAGGTTAGTAGTGCTAAGGAGGGTAATTAAAACAAAGTAATGGTAAAAAAAGCATTAGTACATTGTGTCCGATAGCTACAAAAAGCCCCTGGTGCAGGCTAATGGCATATTAAATACTCCAACAAAAAAAATGCAAAGAAGCAAATATGTAAGAGGAGAATGGGCGTATGATAGAAAAGACTGTAAAAAAACCGAATTGTAGGTACACTTAATCAGTTGCTGTCGATTCGGCAAAATTATCGATACGGTTAAAAAATCGTAACGTGTGAACAGGCTGTAATTCGCGCTCGAGAGACCAGATCGCGCTTGATACGAGCCGTAGAGAGAGAGAGAGAGAGAGAGACAGTAAGAAAGAAGGAGATTGGGAGAAGGGTGGGATGATGACAGTCGGTGGGAAGGGGTGTTGAAAAGAGGAAGGGAGAGTCAGAGGGAGAAAGAGAGAAAGATACGGAGCAGAGTTCATTGAACCCGCTCGCGTTCACTGCGCTTTATAGATGCGGATATATAGGTTTCGCGGTACCAATTCCAGGGATCGTACTGTTTCCCCTATTTCCTCTTTTTCCTCTATTTATGTTCATCTCTTTTTTCCTCTTAAATCCATAATCCTCCCCTATTTTCTCTATAATTAACATAATCAAAAATAATATTTCAACAATAATAGCAATACATTACAACGTACATAATTGTCAGTTATACCG
>VBVR01004993.1:0-13152 GCA_011638315.1 Tetramorium parvispinum | reverse complement strand
CGTATAATATTCTGAAGATATTCTTAGTACATTACGTACAGTACGTATATTCATAGTATAACTACAGAATATTCGAATGATATCATGTGCTGTCTGGGATGTTCCCTTGTGAGACACTTGGTCGGGCAAACACGCTCACAAACACGCGTGCACGCATATGCAAGCAAACACACTATTCGGATTCAGCTTTCTTAAGCTTCTAAGAATCACGTAAAAATTTCATTACTGGCAGAATTAATCTGTACTAAATGTCGAAAAATAGCCTTTTTCGCACTTTGAGGTTAGGTTATCTCAAAAACCTGACGTGATGGTCTAAATCGGGCAACGGATTCGAATTCAGCGACCCAAAATCTATAAGAGTCCCCTATTCTGGTTGCAGTTAATTTCCGAATTTTTTTTTGTGGTCCTGTGTAATCTGCGTTTGACAGGGTTACAAATTTTATCAGCAACTGAAATAAAAGCAAATCAACATAAGGATATCGATAAATTATTATTTCTATTTCTAATGGAAACATTCAGAATAAAATATTTAAAATATTCTTAGAGTTACCTTCAATTTTACTTATTATATCAACTTTTTCTTTTCTTACAAGAAGATTTGTCTTAAACTTTGAAGAAATAGTTTTTGATTTGATAGCAGATTTCCCAAAAGTATTATATTTTATCATGTCTTCTTCAGTGAAATGGATAGAACACACATAAAGACGTGAAACGTCATCATCTAAACTTAAGTTACAAAGATGTAACCACTTTTGACGTATAGTCAAATCCTTTGGAAAACTGAAATCGATGACATGTTATTATCATTATAAGAAATGTATTTAGGCTGCGGTCCACTTGACGCTTCAAATGCTTTAAAGCGTTCATCTTCTCCTTCTGGCTGCGGTCGACTTGACACTACAAATGCTTGAAACCATTTTTTTCTCCTTCTAACTTCATTGAAAGAAAGGAGAAGAAAAATGCTTCGAAGCATTTGTAGCATCGAGTCGACCGCAGCCTTTATCTTTATTATTAAAATGAAAGGGAAGAAAAATACTTTGAAGCATTTGTAGCGTTAAGTGGACCGCCTTAATAATATAAACATTTCTTATTTATTTATACTTACCTATGTAATGAAATGTGGGGACATAGGGCCCGTGTGACCCTGGCGGTACCCTCACCCGGGCGTGGGCAGGCGGCAGTTGAAGTTAGCTCGCGAAGCGCGATGCACGTATATTTCCACTCACGGAATAAAGAATATCCTTGTTATTTCGATAATATGCGTACGTTATTTTCGTTTCCCTCCACTCGCAACTCGATCCTATATATGGGGGCTCGTCCGGTATCGTGAGAACGAAACGGAAGTGAGTGCGAAGAATCAAGGACAAAGACGGTAGTGAAGCGAGAGAGAGCCGTTAAGCTCTAATGACGAAAAGCGGTGCGCGAGAAATTGTGCAAAAACCAAGGAGAAAAGGCGGAAAGACATAGTTCGAAACGGGGATTGCAGAGAATCTCCATAACGAGCATTCAAAATGAAGAGTAATACAAGGCTGCGGCCGAACACGACGCAACAAGGAAGATCAGAGATCACGTGCTACAACGGTGATCGGAAAAACGATGATGCAAGAAAAAAAACGAGACGAAGCAAGCAATATGCAGAGAGAAAGCAATGAGGCATCGAAAACGTTACAGTCCAGTGCGAAGGAGAAAGAAGTGCAAATCAAGAAATGTGACAAAGACGGAGTGAAAACGAGAAGCGGCGAAGAAAGTGCAAGTTTGAACATGCACGACAAGAGGGGAATCGCGAGTTGAACCCCGAAGACGAAGGTAATAGTAGTCGAACTCAAGAGGCAATTACAGTCGCTACATGTACCGACGAGTGGTAACAAGGCCGAGCTCGAGTATCGATTGAGGATATACGAAGATCCACGATCGACCGACGAGACAAGTGAGAACGACGAAGACGACAACAGTGACGGTGAGAGGAGGAGACAATGGTGAGAGCGAACAATGAAACGTATAGTAAGAATAGTGAAAGTGACGAAGAGGCGGCGGCCGGCGATGATGGCCCACGGGAAAGACGAAGAAATACGGATAGAAGAACAAAGCACAGATGCAGGGCGAATTTGTTTACAATCAAAGACGTAGAAGGAAGTATTTCTCATTTTTCGGGAGATGACAAGATGCAGGTGGAACAGTGAATTGAAGAGTTTGAAGGAGTTAGCGAATTGTTAAAGTGGAATGAACTGCAAAAGGTGATTTATGCGAAAAAACTGTTACGTGGTTCGGCAAACAATATATGGCGCTACAGAAAGGCATTACCTGGACAATGATGAAACGAAAAATGCGGCGTGAATTCGAAACAAAATTAAACAGTGCTTTGATACATTCGCAATTAATAAAACGAAAAAGGCTGTCAAATGAGACGCCTTGGCAATATGTTTACGCAATGAGCATAATTGCCAACCAAGGCACAATCGAAGAAGAGGCATTGATGCAATACATTATTGACGGAGTATCAGATGACGAAAGCAATAAGGCGATACTGTACAATGCAAATACGATTACGGAGTTAAGAAAAAGTTTAGAACGTTACGATCGAATAAGAGAGAAAGCAGGGAAGAAACCGCGGAAAGAACAGTCGAGAAATAAGACGAAAGAGACGAAGAAGGGTGAGAAGAATACAACAAATAAAGGTAAAAGAGACAAGAGTGAAAAAGAGGCGCGATGCTTCGGATGTGGCTCAATGGAACACCTCGTGGCAAGATGTCCTGACAAAGAAAAGGGACCCAAGTATTTTAAGTGCAATAATTACGGGCACATTGCGGCGAAATGTGAAGAATCGGACAAAGTGACAGCAAAGAAGGACAACAAGGTCAACGTGGTGAACGTGATTACGAAAGCGGCAACGGACGATGAAATCGTAGTTGAAATAAACGAAATTCAAATATGATCCATGATGGATACAGGAACCTACCATAGCATGCTCAAATATAAGGAGTATGAGAGAATAGGTAAGCCAAAACTACGATCAGCTACGAGTACGTTTCAAGGATTTGGAAATGCGGTAATGAAGGCTAACGGTGTTTTTCGGGCAACGGCGAAAATACAGGGAGACAAGTAAGATGTCGACATACACGTAGTACCAGACAGTGCGATGCAGCAGGACATGCTTCTCGGAAAAAAACTGACAAGACAGATGGAAGTGAATATTCAAGGAGGACGAATTTCGATCAAGAAATTAGCAGCTAATGGAGTTAACAAAGACAAGCCTAAAGAAGACGATAACAACATGAAGAAATTGGACAATGAAGAACTGCGTGAGTTATCATTTATTAATATCATCGAAGAAAGTTCAATAGATGTTACTGGACAATATCGTAAGAAAATTGAGAAACTTATTGAAGCGCATAATCCAGCAAAAAAATGTACAAACAATGGTAGAAACCAAGATAGTATTATAGGATGACGAACCGATTTCTATGAGGCCTAGACGTTTGGCAGTGAAGGAGAAGGCTATATTGAACGCGCAAGTGGGTGAATGGTTACGTGACGGAATCATCCAACCAAGTAAGAGCAGGTATGCAAGCCCGGTGGTGATAGTGCCTAAGAAGAACAGTGAATATCGTGTGTGCGTGGACTATAGACAGTTAAACAAAAAGGTAATCCGTGATCGGTTTCCGATGCCGTTAATAGACGACCGTATCGACGCATTAGCAAACGCGTGTGTTTTCGATGTTAGACTTAAAAACGGTTTCTTCTACGTGCCAGTTTCTCTAGAAAGTCGCAAATATACGTCGTTTGTAACGCCGGAAGGAAGTGCGAATTTCTAAAGACTCCTTTTGGTTATGTATCAGTCCTACATCTTTTCTTCGATTTGTAGATGAAGTATTCCATGACCTCAGTCGAAGAAACGTGGTATTTACATACATATATACACATATTTGGACGATTTGATAGTGCCCGGTCGAAATCATGAGGAAGCATTTGCAAATCTCCAGGAGACACTTATGGTGGCAGCATAAAGAGGACTCTCGATCAACTGGAAGAAATGTGAGTTTTTGAAAAGCCACGTAGAATATTTAGGTCACGTTATTGAGAATGGCACGGTCGCGCTATCTCCGGCCAAAATCAAGGCAGTAAAAGATTTCCCGAAACCGACGTCCAAAACAGCACTCCAAAGTTTCCTCGGATTGACCGGATATTTTAGAAAATTTATTCGTAACTATATTCAAATCGCCAGACCATTATCCGAGATTCTGAAAAATAATCATAAATTCTATTTTGAGGCCAAGGAAGAGCAAGCATTCAACCAATTAAAGCAACTGTTAACAATGGAGCCAATATTACGGATATATAGAGCGGACGCAATAACTGAGCTACACACGGATGCAAGTAAGGAGGGCTATGGAGCTACCTTTCTACAAAGAGCCAACAGTGACGACCGATTCCACGTGGTGTACTTCATGAGTCGAAAGACATCCGATGCAGATAAGAAACTACATTCATATGAGCTTGAAGCATTGGCGGTGGTGCAAGCAGTCAAGAAGTTTCGTGTTTACTTGCTTGGAATTAAATTCAAGCTGGTAACTGATTATTGCCTTACAAAAAATCTTCAGCAAACAGGACATATCACCAAAAGTCGCAAGATGGGCATTGATGCTCGAAGAATTTGAATATGAAGCCGAACACCGTGCGGGGACACGTCTCAAATACGTCGACGTACTTAGCAGATATCCCGTGATGGCAATCGAAGATAAGATTATCCCGGTAATAAAGAAACAGCAAGACGATGAAGAGAGGCTCAAAGTAATCAAGAAAATCTTAGAAACCGAGCCGTAAGAAAATTATCTATGCGAGAATGGAATACTCATGAAGCGAGCGGGTGACAAAAATGTCATTGTGTTACCCACCAGCATGCAACAAGGTGTGATACGAAAAGCCCATGAAAACGGGCACTTCGGCGTGAAAAAAATGTTGGAAGATATAACTTTGGAATATTATATCCCAAAGCTGACGAAGAAACTCGAAGATTATGTGAGCTGCTGCATACCTTGCATACCTTTTTTGGCTGAAAAGAAACGAGGAAAGAAAGAAGGGATTCCGAAAGGGATTCCCTCATGCCGATTCCGAAAGGTGACGTTCCATTGGACACCTACCATGTCAATCATCTAGGGCCAATTACGGCGACCGCGAAAATGTATAAGCATCTGTTTGTCATCGTCAATGGATTTTCGAAGTTCGTGTAGATTTATCCAACGAAGACGACAGCCACCAAGGAGATGTTGGATAAATTGAAGACGCAGCAGAAAACATTTGGGAACCCAGCACGTATTATCAGTGACCGCGGCACAGCGTTCACTTCATCTGAGTTTCGGGATTACTGTAGTGAAGAAAAAATCGAACACGTACTAATAACAACTGAAGTTCCATGAGGGAATGGCCAGGTGGAACGGATCAATCGAATAATCCTCCCGATTCTCGCGAAGTTAGCTAACGATTGTCCAGAAAGATGGTATCATTTTGTGGATCGAGTACAAGAAGCCATAAACAGTACCTATCAGAGAAGTGTAGGTACCAGCCCGTTTGAAGTACTTTTCGGAGTGAAGATGCGTCAAAAAGAAGATAGCCAGCTGTTGTCATTGAAAGAGCAGGAAATGGTGTCTACATTCGATGATAAACGTGAGAAATTACGAATTCTGGCCAAAGAAAATATCGATAAGATACAACGCGAAAATAAGAAAACCTACGATCAAAGGTGCAAGTCAGTGCGGAGGTACCAGGTCGGCGATCTGGTGGCGATTGAACGAACTCAGTTCAAACTTGGCTCAAAGATAAAATCCAACTATCTGGGGCCGTACCGAATTTCTGAAGTTAAGGGATACGACCGATACGAGATTGATTCGCGAGGGTGATAGTGAAGGACCCAAAATGACCACATCATCGCTGATCAGATGAAGCAATATTCTCTGGGGACCGGAGAGTAGCAGGAATGGCCGAATGTGGGGACATAGGGCCCGTGCGACCCTGGCGGACGTGGGCAGGCGGCAGTTGAAGTTAGCTCGCGAAGCGCGACGCACGTATATTTCCACTCATGGAATAAAAAATACCCTTGTTATTTCGATAATACGCGTACGTTATTTTCGTTTCCCTTCACTCGCGACCCGATCCTACATTCATGTAGGATCGGGTCGCGAGTGAAGGAAAACGAAAATAACGTACGCGTATTATCGAAATAACAAGGGTATTCTTTATTCCATGAGTGGAATGCTCTCTGTTTTTGATGTTGTACGATTACACAAGTAACAGGTTCTACCCATTTTCGAAATAAAAAAAAATTCTTTTGAACGCTTCACGCCACTTTACGCTCACTAACTTCCGAATGTTTTAACGTGTTTTAACGTGAGGGGTAGAATCCCCATTTTTTTCTTTCAGAGAGAATACGCAGACGCATCGCACATGCGTATCGTGGACAAAGTACATTGACAGACGAAGAGAACGATATCGTCTGCACCGTGATGTTTTCGCACGCCTGCTTATGGTAACTGGCAATATAGGAGTATTATATATATGCGGCTGGCGCGCTTTCGCCTCGAGCGGCGTCGGTGCCGCTCGGCCGCGGTCGGCTCGCTCTTTTGCGGCTAAGTCCTGCGAGGAACTTTAGCTCGCTCGCGCTAACGCATATTAAAAAGTTGGGGCGCACCGCGCCCCGATCCCCGCCTGACGGATATTCGGGCAGGCGGTGGCCGACTGGTGTTCGCCGGCCAGTTTAGTAACGACGCGTAATTAACGCATCGTTACAAATGTTACAAAGAATTTGTCATTAAAATATTTATCGCAAATTTTGGTACACCCTGTATTATGATTTGTAATCGAAGAAACCGCGTTGATAATATTCTTTTCCATAAATCAGATAGATGGCACACGCAAGAGTCTAGTCTCTCTGTTACCGGATATACATATAGATATAGAGAAGAAAGCGTTGTGCATTATGTCTTCTGTAACGAACTATTATAATAAATACTCTTATATCTGTATACCAGTTTCCTATTATATAGAAGAGCCATAAGTCCATCTTATGATTCGATACAACAATTTTGGCGACGAGGTGAAAGAATCGACATCGTACTATAAGGAAGATAGAAAAATAAGCAAGGATGGATGCCACGCAGTTCAACCAGCTCTTAATCTTAATGAACCAAAACCAGCAACAGTTAGTTGCTCAGTTAGCAGCGGCTCAGCCTCAAATTGGAAATCAACAAGCCAATCAACCTGTAATTAATACAATTCTTCTACCATCTTTTGAAAATTTCGACTCCAAGAAGGAAAACTTTAGGTACTATCGTCAACGATTCGAAAACTATTTGCAAATGAAAGGGGTCTCCAGATAAAGCACTCTGTGCAAAAATGTTGTTAAATTCTATCGGTGCTACACACTATAACGCGCTGGCGGCATTAGTTGCACCTCAAGCACCTAATAATAGGTTAGAATACAATAACCTGATAGAAGTACTAGAAAAACATCTATGTCCAAAGAAAAATATTCTGGTTGCTCAACATAGATTTCTTTCGACATATCAGAATGAAAATCAGTTGTTAGATGAATACATAGCTTTTCTACGTCAGGACATCGCTGATTGTGAATTTATATCTCCATGCGAATGTAGAACCTCAATCACAGAAATCTTCTTACGTGCTCAATTTATTAGAGGCATAAGAGATAATTCTATTCGCGAACAAATACTTCAATTTGATTTTTCATCGTTCAAAGATATTGTGGATAAAGCCCTAGCATTGGAAGCATAAAAAATCGATAGTCGTGAACTTTCGAAGAATCAACCATCGAGAAGTTTGCCCAATCCTGAAGATACTAATAAAGTAACAAAACAACTGAAGTCAAGACATGATAATTCAACATCGAAGAAAAAGAACGATACAAGAAATCTCTCTAGACAATACAACAACCGGCCCAGATCTAAATCAAGGATCGAATAATCGATTAAAATAAACGATTAGGTATTGAAGGATTATGCTTACGTTGTGGGAACAACAATCACTTGGCAAGAGATTGTCGAATAAATAAATCATCTTTAGAATGTACAGCATGTAGTACGGCTGATCATCTGCCAAAAGTATGTATACGCTCACTTCTCAATACAGATAAGACGAAAATAGAATCTAACACAGAATCGACTAATTATATTCAAAGTAATGTGTTAACTTATGGAGTTAATCATATTATCGACATATTCGAAAATTGATGTGTTGAACCTAATAATTCTAAGAAATTTTTTGTCACAGTTGAAATCGAAGGACGCCCTCAAAATTTTGAAGTCGACTCTGGCGCTGGTTTTACGTTACTTCTACGGAAAGAATTTAAGAAGCTTAATCTGAATATCAATCTTCAAAAATCGACTATTGTTTTTCGCTCATATACACAAAATGTATTCCTTCCAGATGGAGAAATTGAAATTGAAGTTCGAGATAAGAATAAGACATCACTCGAAAAATTATATGTTGTTCCAGATAATTTGACACCACTTTTAGGACGAACATGGATTCGACATTTAGGTATAAATTTCCAAGAAATCAATAAAAAATCAAGAGATAACATCAATATTCTCAGGATCAAACAATAAACAATATTGAAGACATCGTTAATCAATTTCCTGAAATTTTTGAAGAGAAGATAGGATGTGTACCAGAATTTACAATTTCACTCCAACTCCGGAAAGATGCAAAACCCGTCTTCCACAGAAAGAGAGAAGTACCGTATGCATTACGAGAGAAAGTCGAAAAGGAACTTGACGATCTTGAAGCAGTTGGTATTATCTCAAAGGTAACCTTAAGTGATTGGGGATTACCTCTTGTAGTCATTCCTAAAACAGATGGTGGTGTTCGTTTATGTGTGGATTATAAAGTCGGAGTTAACCAGAGACTGATTTCTACTAATTACCCGATTCGACGAATCGACGAAATATTGAACAATCTCAGGGACGCACGTTTCTTCTGTCGCCTCGACTTATTCAAAGCTTATTTATACATACGAGTCGATAAGGAAAGCAGTAATATCCAAACAATGTCAACTCATCGAGGCATCTATTAAATGAATAGACTTTCATTTGGTATCAAAACGGCTCCGTCAGAATTCAATCGAATCATAGATCAGATCCTGTCCGGCCTTAGTAAAACTTTAGCATACTTCGATGACATTATCGTCTATGGATCGAGTAAAGAAGAATGTCAACAAAATTTATATAATTGCTTACAGCGCCTGAAGAAATATGATTGACATCTGAATCGACGTAAATGCTTATTTTTCCAAAAAGAAATCGAATATTTAGGACACATCGTTGGATTCAATAAAATTTCAAAATCGCCGAAGAAAATCGAAGCAATCGTCAATATGCCAAGGCCATCCAACACGGAAGAGATACGTCGTTTCCTAGGAATGGTAACGTACTATTCCAGGTTTATTCCGAATGCATCAACAATTACGTATCCATTGAGGGAGTTACTTGTAAAAGACTCGAAATTTAAATGGAACAAAGCCTGTGAAGATACGTTTTCAAGACTCAAAAATGAAATTTCAAGTGATCAAGTATTGACGCCATACAAACCAGAACTTCCTCTAGTGATGACATGCGATGCTAGTCCTACAGATATTGCAGGAGTGTTATCACATATTATTAATGGTGTTGAAAAACCAATTGCATTTGCATCGAGGGCATTAACACCTGCCGAAAAGAATTACCTATAGTCAACTTGATCGTGAAGCACTCGCAATAGTATTTGCAGTTAATCATTTCTTCATGTATGTGTTTGGTCACAAATTCAAATTAGTGACTGATAATCAACCCCTCACTAGAATTTTTCACCATAATAAATTACCATCGATGACGTCAGCTCGATTACTTTGAGATGCATCGTTCTTGTCGGGTTTTGACAACGAAGTCGAACATAGGAAGGGATCTGAAAATGTTGACGCAGATTGTTTTTCCAGGGCTCCAGTAGATCAGAAATATTATTCAACTGATATTGCCATCAATGAAGAAGTTCAGCAACTTTGTTATTCAACTATTTTTGAAATTTCGTCCGATGAGCTCACCGCCGAAAAAATTGCGCAAGAAACCGAGAAGGATGAAGCTCTTTCGAAGATAAAGAAGACTCTACTTAGTGGAGAAGCTACGAACATTGAATATACGATTGAAGCGGGAATGCTGTTCAAGGGTCAACGTGTAGTCATCCCTAAAGTGCTTCAGTCAAAAATTCTCGAGGAATTACACAAAATGCATGTTGGTATTACGAAAATGAAACAACTTGCACGTCGATATTGTATTTGGAAAGGGATTGATCGTGACATCGAACGCATGGTGAGATCCTGTCAAAATTGTGCAGAAGTAAAATCCAGTCCGTCAAAAGCTCCGCTACACCAGTGGGAAAAAATCAGCATCTAACTGGGACCGTATTCATATAGATTACGCAGGTCCATTCGAAAACCATCATTTCTTAATTATAGTAGATGCTCGTTCCAGATGGGCTGAAATTCGAATCATCAAAGATGTGCCAACATCAGGAAGAACCATCGAATTATTAAAAGATATCTTCTCAATTCACGGATTTCCGAACGTCATGGTTTCTGACAACGCTACAATATTTGCAAGTGATTCAAACAATTCTGCCGAGAAAGAGGTATATTTCAGAAGTTTACAGCTCCAGGACATCCTGCCAAACGGTCTCGCTGAAAGGAACGTTCAGACATTAAAAAAGCGTTTCAAATCAATGCAAGATGAACCTCTTACACTGAATCAAAAAGTTCGAGAAATTCTGTTCAAATATAGAGCTACACCACTCACGTGTGGAAAGTCTCCAGCAGAACTCTACCTCAAAACCGTACTATCCGAATTAAATTGGATGCTCTCAAACCGTTCAAAAATATCACGAATTATCAAAAAATCCCTGGTACTCGCAGCTTATCTGTCAGGAGAAAGAGTACAAGCATGATACTATACAAACTTAAAACCTACATGGAAGTTTGGTACAGTCATCAAAAAGTTTGGTCAACTTCATTATCTCATCAAGCTTGATGACGGTTATACATTAAAAAGGCACATTGATCAGTTACGCAGCATGGAAGTTAAGGGAAAATCAGTCAGGTTTTCACCTGATACGAAAGGAGGAGAAGAAGTAGATGTAAACCCAGAAGAAAAACTGTCTTCTGAATTGAGACAATATGTGGAACCTCCGAGAACAGCCCCAATGTATATTCCAGCTGAAGAAATACCTAGGGAACCGCCTGGAAATTAAACAAGAATTATTCCAAATTCTCAACAAAATATTATTAGACGATCACAACGATCATATAGAATGCCATCACATTTGAGTGATTACGTTTTGGATTAAACTATTTTATTTTCAATCAATTGTTTTCTTTAATATGTTTTCTTTTAGCGTGGGAGAATTATTATGATTTGTAATCGAAGGAACCGCGTTGATAATATTCTTTTCCATAAATCAGATAGATGGCACACGCAAGAGTCTAGTCTCTCTGTTACCGGATATACATATAGATATAGAGAAGAAAGCACTGTGCAATATGTCTTCTGTAACGAACTATTATAATATTAAATTATAATAAATACTCTTATATCCGTACCAGTTTCCTATTATATAGAAGAGCCATAAGTCTATCCTATGATCCGATACAACACCCTGAATATTGTTTTTAGCATGTATAAAATAGTGTACTTGTGCAAAACTTCAAAAATCTTGAAAAAAATCGATAAAATCAATTTGAGCTAAAAATGATAACAAATTTCTTTACACTTTGACATAACGAATAATTGTAAAAAATCAGAGACAAATCGGCGTCTGACGTTCCTGTAGGTTTACTTGTGAATTATAAACCGAAATTCGTATTGCGGTTTTCGTTTCGCAAGCTTGATTTATAACGAATTCTGGAATATCATTTTCGCTGTGCGTCCGGCGATCCATTCGCCGAAATCCTCTTGCGTGATAAACCGTTGTTGATTATCCCGCACATGTATTATTTTGTTTAATTATTTTCTCTAATAAATTTATTTTTATTTCTATCACGTCGTGTCTTGATCTACCTCGAACCCTGACGCCTATTTCGCGCCGTTACGAGTTTCGGAAGACAGGTTTGTGAATTACTTTTGATATTATTATACTTCTAAAGTAAAAATTACATATTTTAACATTTTATTTAATATTCAATATTTTGAACGAATAAGTTATTATAACAGAATTTTTTCTTTTAGAAACAGGGAATTGAGATAATTAGAGATTATTATGATAAATTGAATAAAATTTGATTCGTGAATGATTTAAAAATAATTTATATTAACAATCAATAATTGCCTTGTCTTAAAAGTTCGTGAGCTGAATTTTTTACGCGAGAATTGTTCCACGCTACATGCTCTTTTGAAGTTCATACGGTATTTGCAAAAGCTTTACGAACGGGCGAGCAAGTTTCGATACGTTTACGTGTTTTCGTCAGGCTTAGCGCAATTAAGAAACAACACAAGACACGTTTGTTGTTCGCGCTCAGCTTTGTGAGGAATAAAGAGTCATCATTAAGTTTTGTGTGAAGTTTTGTGCGAAGAGAGGCAAAATCGCTTCTAAAACGTGGCAATTGCTGTAATTAGTGTAAGAAAACAAAACTCTAAGAAAAAGTGCCGTCTTTGAATAGCATACGTGGTTCCGAGAGGGAAGAGAAAAACGAAATCCACAATGACGCAAAATCTGAAAGAAGTAGCATCGAAAGATGTTGTGAAGAAAGTAAGCAATATTTGATGATGCGAGTGTTAGCGGAAAAAGTGGACATTTCATTTACTGTATATACCATCCTAACAAAGATCTGCACAAACAAGAACTTAACTGGAGAATTGTTTCTTGGAATCTTGTTCCTGAGCATGAGTTAAGATTTGCATCGATATTTTGAGAGCACAACTTATTATTAGTAAATTTCATTTATATTTGTCACTTCCAACAAAAAACTTAGTCCACGAATTTTTGGGATAAAGATAGTATTTAGTTTTCTTCTCAAAGACTTTTGTATTTTTAATTAATATATATAATAATTACACAGGACCACAAAAATTTTTTTTTAGTGCCCAACATGAGACAAGGTATTTTAGATGGATTTTGGGT
>VBVR01004992.1:0-13177 GCA_011638315.1 Tetramorium parvispinum | reverse complement strand
CAATATATCTCGCGACTATTACCACCGCTCGGTCTGCAAAAGAATTTTTATTTTGATTCGACAAATAATTCACTCCCTCTTATTTAATCGTCCCTTATCTGTTATCTATTACTATTATATTTTAAGAATAAAAATAAATGTCATCATAACCCTTTTTATTTCTCTTTATTTAGCGAAGCTTATTTTCAGAATTTCAAATTCAATTACTGAAACAAAAATTGAACAATTTTGAAAAAAAAACTACTTATATTCAGATTTCTGTTACGGAGAGCTCGATCGTAGTTTGAAAGAAGAATAGGCTCGCGGCAACTTTAAAATCTTGCCCAGTAGACGGGTTTCTCTCTACCTGAATGATCAAGAAATGATACCCGATATTCCGTGGGATAGGTCGACGCCTTATTATCGCAGATATAAATAATTCTAGCGGCTCGCTTACGAGCGATCGCTCGCGCCGTCTTATCGGACCTACCCCCTACGTGAAGAAGCAAAACACATAATACGGAGTCTAGACCGGTGCATTCCATGAAGGCACTTGTCTCGTCGAAGTTACGCTCTCGAAAAGTCGTAATCCACGCAGCTAACTGCCACGTCCGATTTCTAGCTCTCGAGACACACTCAAGAGATAAGAGTCACGTAACATCCATGAAGAAACGGATAAACGGAACTGCGTTCGCGTTGTCCTAATGAGACTCGCGTCACTTGTAAACCGTTGTAATGACCGTAATGTTCTTTAGGTACGGAAAGGTTTCTCCACCCTGGAATGCCAGCGACACGCAGCCGCTAGTGTATAGCACCCTCGCGAAAAAATTCATTTAGCTTGCGGCGGCTGCGAGACTCGGCCATGAATGCGGTAAAACGTATTAAAAGCTTAAAAACCCATGTGGCCACGTGGAACTTTAAGTCGCTCACGCTCCATTAGATCTTTTTCAGATTTCCTGACGCACAATTAATTTCAGGAAGTAGGATCTCGTGGAACATTTGAAATTTTATTAATCTTTAGCTATTCTACGATATAAATATGTATGTTCCGCGGTCCCAAGAGAAAGTGCAATGGAAAGAATAGAAACAGAACACGCCGAGCATTACGCTGGAAACGAAGCGAACCGTCAGGCATCGTGATCCTAAAATTATTTAGACTAATAACGCGTCTGCTCAATTAAGGTTCCCGCTGAATAATAGGCGGCTATAATGCGCCGAACGCGCGTCGTTTCGCAATCTTTATGCACGTTTATTATATTCAATTGCGCGACCATTGTTGGCCGATATCGACGCCGAGGATTTAGCTTCGACAACTTTCAAATCCGACATTAGGAGTTGCGCAAACCGCGCGCTCGGTATCGCGGGAGATAGATACCGAGACAGAAAACGCAGCAATGCAGGTAGCGTATCGGGCTAAATCAATTCCCGGTTATGGTATACACGTATTACGCGAAAAGTGCGCAATATGCGCAGACCGGGGGGCATTTAACCCGTTTCTCTCATTTCACTTTTTCACGACGACTCTTGCGAAATATCGTTAGCATCGCGATTATCCAAACCACACGTTATCGTATAAAACGATTAGATTCAGTTTGGCAATAAGGAAGTTGTCTTAAAAATATTATTCATGTGCAAGAAGTAATAACTGTATTTAATGCTATTTATCAAAACTGCGGCATTACAAAATCATAATCTGTCACACACGTTAATTTTATCGTAATTTATAAAATAGACTTTGCGATTGTATCTTGGAGATTTTAGTAAATTAACACGTACATCTATCGACATGTAGTAAACTATAACATGTCATAATATGTAAAAAGCATTTCGCAGAACTGCACGCGTCTCTTATTTAGTGATGTATGAACTAGTCAAATTGAATCGAATCGAATCAAACCAGGTAAGATCAGTTTGATTCAAATCTAAACTATTCGAAAATTACAAATCTAAATGGTTTGAATACGAATCATATATCACTCATTTGTTACAACAACGACGTAACTCAAAGATCGTCATTTTTTAATTACGTGCAAAAATGATATGATAATATGATTTCTATTCTTCTACAATCAATTATTGATATAAAAAATCGCATTGAAAATAATATTACAAAATTTTAATGATTCAAAAAATTCGAACTCATTTTCTGGGAAACTTTACTTTTTGAGTTATATTGAGCATTGTTGCGGTAAATGAGCGATATGTCAATCTTGTAAAATGACATTTCTCATTGATAAGTAATAAAACAATAACAATGTTAAGTGCTTTCATATTGTTTTTCTATATCAAATATTTTCTTAATATTTTTATTTAATCTCAAGTTGAAAAATATATTTTGACGATCCAATTCTATTTAATTCGAATAAAATTTTATCGATTGGATTCGATTCGAATTCGAAAAA
Source organism: Tetramorium parvispinum (assembly GCA_011638315.1). NCBI lineage: Eukaryota > Metazoa > Arthropoda > Insecta > Hymenoptera > Formicidae > Tetramorium > Tetramorium parvispinum. The sequence continues at coordinate 10,796 of VBVR01004992.1, read as the reverse complement.
GGAAATAAAATCCTCGAATCGCACATCTTTATTCTTATTGTATTATTATGTATTTAGATAAATCAATCATTTACAAAAACAATTGATCCAATATCTAAAATTGGAAAAATGTCTATTTTAAGAAGGTAGAATTCCGAGAAAGCAAAGGACGAAAAAAGCGCACGCACACGCAGACGCATGGGCCCGCAGGCATTCAACTCGAATGCACTTATTATGCACTTTGAGAGGCATCACTGTTGGAATCCAAGCATTAGCGGTGCATCATCTGGATTTCCTTGGAGAGCGCGAAGAACGGATCGTTTGTACGTCGGGGGAATAAATCAGCGTACGCGGCTAGGAGTCTTAAAACAACTCGTAATCGCGATACGTAATGCCGATTCGAGGCGGCTCAACACGACGATTTACACGCACGTCCCATTACACGATATCGATTCGATACAGCGCGATGAACGTTTTATTCGTTCCTCGCGCATCCGTCAGTCACGCGGAGGAAAATTAAATGAGCGCGGAGAGATAAGATATTCAAACGCGAGCTCCGACGACCGCGGTGCTGTCCGAGTCTCGCTTGTGAATCATGAATTACAAAGTGACGAACGCTTCTCGTGAGTGCGCAAAATCGGTGACATGTTTAGATACGCGTTCAACTGTCTTACGAGATAAATGTATACGGCCGCGTAATGCCATTACCTTATCTTACTTCACTGTACCTGGGAATCGCTCAATTTTCATTTTACTTTTATCGTACGTCTGCGAGCCTTAAAATGCAAATTGACTTTTATCGTCTCAATACGTTTATCAAGAACGTTTATCAAGAAATGAAAGTGAAACAATTGAATAACAATTAATTGTTATTGCAAATACATCTTTATGGAAAAGAAAATATATTTTGCTAAATCAAGATCATTAACAATTGTTATAATTAAGTTATGATTCTTTTTATTTTCGGCGTAAGATTCCTAGTGAAATCATTAACGTTCATTTTTATCAATGCAGATCAACTTTAATCTCGATTTAACTCACTTTTCTAGTTTTTAGAATTAGAAAAAGATAAAAAGTAAGTTAAACTAAAGTTCAACTTGATCTACATTGATAGAAATGCTCATAAACGGTTAATAATTTAATATTTAGAAATTACATATATAAAAAATCATAATAGATTATTCGTTATTCAAAATGTTTTCATTTGTAATAGAATGTTTCCTTCGAAACGAAAGATTGATCAATAAGTGAATCAATTTTCCTCATTAGCATGCGTGGAACGGCACGAAAAGTATGGTGTTTAACGCGAAAGAGAGAGGGAGGAATCCCGATTCGCCGAAGGGCAGCATCCACACATTTTTCTTCCTTCGTCAACGACCAAGCGTGCATGCGTGCATGCGTGCGTATATGTACGCGTATGCGTGAATTTACCCCCTCAGTCGCCACTGCTGCACGAAGCTCCAATCCGCCTTGAAGCCGCTCGTGTCCCCCGGCAAGGACCAATAGTCCTCTAGCTGGCTCTCGTCTTCCTCTATCCTCAGCACGTCCTCCCTGCTGGGGCTAACGTTCACCACGATCTCGTGCGCGGCCTTGGGATCGCCGTTCTCCATCGCGGCGCATTCCCGGCGTTGTTCGGTGTCCTCGTCCCGTTCTTGCGACCCGTCTCGTGGACGAATCTCTATCTCGCTGTTCCGCGGCGTTTCGGAAGCCTCCTTGCATTTCGATGTCATCTGCACGCACGTTTCCGGTAGCGGCGGCGGCGGCGACGGCGGCTGCTGCTGCTGCCTCGGTTTGTCTTCTTTCTGCCTCGGATTCGAGTCGCCAAAGTAGATGACCGTTTTGTGACTTACGTCCTTGCCCGTTTTCGCGATATCGCCGCTCGACGTCCACGGTTTTACGTCGCGGCTGTCGTTTCCGCCGCGGCGACTTCGGTCCTCCAAAGTCGAGCTTTTCTCATAATTCTCGTGCCTCTTCGCGATTTCCCGCCACTCCTCTCGCGCCGGCGGTTTCGGCAAAAAGGGCACGGCCCGGCGCAGGATAAAATTCGCGCCCTCATGGCCGACTTGCTGCTGAATTTGGACGCCGTTGGCGCTCATCTTGCAGTCCTTTAACTCGCGACACAGCACGCACCTGCAGTCCTCGGTGCAATGGGCTCGCCTCGTGGACGGCATGTCACTCACAACGGGTCATTCTAGGACGTGCCATCTCTCACACTCTCTCTCTCTCTCTCTCTCTCTCTCTCTCTTTCTTTAATCAGCCTCGAAACGAAGCGGAATCTTCGCGCTTATCTACAGCGCCGATGCGAAAAATGTGAAAGCGTGACCGAAAGATCCGGTTTCCGTCGATACTATTCCGAATCAATTCCCGATTTAATTGTACACGTTTCACTGTTGCAGTCGCGCCTTGTTCACCTCGTTGTGTTCACCCTGCTGTTATTGAAAACAGCAAGTTCATAGCAATCCGTAACGTTTACAAACATGACGGGTTTCTAAAGCGCGAGCTCAGCTCGCTCGATTGTCACAGATTTATTATCTCGCTGTGGCGCCACGAATTTTCGTCTATCACCATTACTTTGATCTCGCTCAGCTGACGAGCGAGTCATTCGAATTCACCGCATTCAACTTTTCCTCACGGGAACGTAGGATGTCGGTTTCCTGCTGCGATAACGTTCATTGCTCTAGTTTCACTGGCGTAGATTCACTGGCCGCAAAGTTTCCTCCGCTGATTCATCGAAAACGACTTCTTAACGCGGCACGAAATATGTCTCATCTCACCGCAAGAGAATCGTCAGACTTTAATTAGATTACTTAACAATCAATTACTCCGCGACAGCACCGATAGCACCCGGAAGCTTCAATTTTCCTTCAATTACTCTCAGTAGCGCGTCGCGGGCAAAAAACGCGAGGATTATCGCGGATTAACACGAGCGACTGCAGAAGAAGCTGCACCGGCGAGCGAACCGTATAATTACGGCGTAACTCTTTTTCCGCTGCATTAGCGCGGCAGTCATCGTGCCGCACTCAATGTAAACACGCGACTGAGACGATGTGTCTACCTACGGGCTTCCTGTGCATCAGGCACAGGTGAAACGTGCGCGCCTCCCTCGCGGGGTACTGCACACAGCCGGGGAAAAGAAGAGATATCCGTATCACTTTCCTACCTTCACCTTGCGTGCGTGTGCGTGCGCGCGTGTATGTGTGTACGAACGCTCCCCGCGCCGCCGCTCAATCTTTTGTTCCGTCGCGCGTAACTATGATATCACGGGAAAAAGAAGCCTCGCTGCGCCTGTAAAAATGTATATGTGTATGTGCGCGTTCGCGTGCATGCGCTGCAAAAATATAGAAATTACGCGAGGGAGACGATCTCGAGAGGCCGAGACGCGACTTCCGAGTCCCCCTGAGCTAGCCGCGCGAGTCGATCGATTGTTCCGAGTTGCAAGTTTCCACCTCACGAAGCGATACGAACCGTATAACGATACGAAACCAATTGTGCAATAGCATAACGGAATTACGTAATTATATAACGCCGCTAATTGTATAACGCCGGACTCTGTAAAACTGACCGTGCAACTCTCGCGGGCCGCGAGTTACACGGACCTCCCCCAGCAATCCGGTCGGGAGCTACCGCTTTATCGCGATAGGAACGGGAGCTTATCACGAGAGCTAAGCGCGAGCTAGCAGGCAACGATCGCGACGTGCATAAGTGCCGGCCGCCACTTGTAAACTGCTGCCATGCTCTTTTCGCTGCGGCGAGCCGCAGGAAACGGGAGAGCACAAACGAGTATGTGTCTTTACAGAGAGAGATAGAGAGAGAGAGAGAGAAAGAGCCCCACCATATGTTTCGGGGGAGGACTTCCGGCGACCATCCTACTTCCTACGGCCGCATACTCAAATCACATCGCCCCCAGTCACCGTCCGTGACGAGCTCTGACATCACTTCTGATACTATAACATCGTTTTTTTTCTTTAGTTTAAACGCGTCCAACGCTGGAGGTTCAGTGAATTTGTAAAACTTGCAACGTTCCCTTGCAACTTGAAATTTAAAGCATTCATGAATTTTGGATCTGCTTCGTGGATTCTCGTAATTTTAACTGATTAATTGGTTAATCGGGTGTAACCGAAAGAAATGTTTACTATTCGATTAAGCGGTTAATTGGTTAAATGATTTATCGCTGAAACTAATCGTTAATCGAATAAACTGGTTAGTATCTTGATTATTTACTACTATTTTCATTGGAATTATTTGTTTAATTCGGTTAAACAAATAACAAAGATAGTAATTTGTTTCACAAGAAAAATCTTGGAAAATATTAATATAAATGGTTAACCGATTTAATCATTAATCAAATAATTAATTGTTTAACTAATTAATTAGTTTTAACCAATGTAATCATTTTTAACCGATTAATCAAATTAATTGGTTTTTATGAATCCAAGCTCTGAATGTTCATACCTTTCCTTTTTCGTTTACGAATTATCAACCGTTAAAAAAATCCAATTCCTTTTTAAACTCCTGAATTGCAGTAGAGTATACAGTGCTAAAAGTATGTTTTCTTCCTACTAGTTCTTTCTGTTAATTCTCTTCATTGAAGATTTCATTGAAGACATAAAAGATTTTTAGTATCGCGGGAGACACAACTGCATTTCAAGATTAATATTCTGTGCAGATAGTCAGATGGAAGATATCATGATAAATGCAACAGTTTGCCTTCTCCTAAGACAACTCCGTCTCTCAGACAGCGTAATGACAGTATAAGGGGTGTCGAGTTTTAATAATATCTCACGCCTGTGGCTCTATACGGTACTGTAACCTTTTGTATCCACGCGAAATCTGTCCACACGATCGGCAGAGAAGGTCGACCGTGAGTACCCCCGCGCCGTTGTTGATTCCTTCCGGTACTGTTTTATTGCCGCGCATACGAGGAAGATTCCCAGGAGGTATTCCTAGTAGCAATTAAACGTGTACGGTTGAGCACGGGGTGCTCGACACTCGCTCGCGGAAAACAGGAAGCGAAGTGGGTCAGCGTTAAAATCGTCGCCATTAGAATTATAGTATAATTATTATACGGCGACACTCTCTCGCCCCTGCCCCTCTCCACCGTATACGAAGGCGTGTTGCGGAATTATTTCTCTGCGTGAATTATTATTATTATAGCGCGCGAGAAGACTCTTCTGGCGTTGATGCAACCAGTACCTTGATGGCAGGCAATTATGAATACTTATGAAGCAATTCGCGTTTCGAAATTGATAATGCAAACGGATAAATTAAACTGACGAATCGCGATCGAGCGTGATGTTTTCTCTAGAAACAGCGCGTGAGCATTCCTCAAAAACAGCATTTTCTGATTAACAAATTACTTTAAAATTTTTAACCCGATCTTAGAATATTAATAGCAAAATTCTCACTTTAATTGTGCGATAAATTAATTTTTTAATACAATCATACATATTTTCCAATATTATTTTAAAATATCATGCAATACAAAGAGTATTGTTTATATCGATATTTTTATGTTAATAATAATAATTAAATGTTATATGAAAAATGCGTTTAATAGCTCCGCCTTAAGATAAATACATTTTCCAAATATTTGCATACGTCACGGCGCGCATTTTCTATTTTGCATTTATTTTCCATTAGCATAGATTGTATTTAAAGACTTTAATAGAAGCTAGTTACAGTGAAAACTACCGACCGCCTTCAGTTCGCATTACCGTAAATTAACGCGAAAGCAGACAGCTCTACAATCCAGATAAACCGGTATTCCTTATCGCGCGTTGAAAATCTATCTATCGAAGCCGACTTCATCACGGGCAATCATTAAAATCCCGACTATAAAAACGGTGATAATAACAGTGTTTCTAGAAAAAGTACCCAAGACATAACTAAACGTCTGCTTAGAATTCGCCCGGTGATTACGAAAATACATTTTATGGAAGTATGAGCGAGAGTACGAAGAAATTGCGCAGTTGCTGGGCTGAAAGGTATAATGTTTTCTTACGAGAAAGTGGAAAAATCGAAGCCGGCCGTGTATAAGAAAATTTGCTGAATGAACACTTTTGAATGGCCAAATCTGCAACATGTGTCCCTAGTAGACAGACCAGGCAGGAGGAAGAGTTCAAGACAGATATTGTCCGTGCTCACGGGGCGAAACTCCGGTGTCAAGGGCGGCGGCGGCGCTCCTACGGAGGATATTAAATTATTTACCGAAGCGTGTCTGCGCCGGAACGTCCGCCGAATATTCTCTCTCTCGAGGAGCGTCCTATCCCTACGGCCGTCGAATAACGTCGGGCCGTTCTTCGCGGGCAAGAAAGACGGGAATTACGGCCTCTCTAGAATGTGCAAGCCGCGTGTGTGTTCGCCAGCGCTATAATTTTCCCGTAAACGTTTTTCCCCACGCGAAAGTGGCGCATACGTACGAACGGCGCACCAGGCGGAAGTTCTGCAACGTCGGCTCCGGCCGCCTCTATGCGTTTTCGATCCGCCTGCATAAAAGTCGGACGGAGCCGTTAATTTGGTTCTTGCACCCGTGAGAGACGACCGCGACAGCAACGCGCGCGAAAAGACCCACGGAATGAAAAGAAAAACGTCGAGAGTGACGTTACGTTTTTCGTGGATGTGTATGCTGCTATCCCACTTTGCCTCGCAAGTCGCAAGGGTTAAACCGCTCGTGCGGTTAATTATTCGCCTAAGAGAGTATATCCGACTCGGCGGGGATCGATCGGCATCGAAATGTAATAACACGTCTCGGGAGAAGGGAGATTTTAATAATCGTCGGTTCTCGGATGCCTCGCGTAGGGCGTAGCTAATAATAAGCCGATGTAGGAAGCCCACCGCGTTTAACGGCTAACGGTTCTCGCGAATGCACGAGAAATTAAGGGAAATTCTTCAAAATCCTCTCAACGCGCTATCGTCCTTATTCGGATTTCTTCCACCGTGGCCTTAAGAGAATAATATAGTATATACAGTGGTGGCAGAAATAATTGGTACGCAGCAAAATAAAGCTGTATTTTTATTTGTATAATGCAAGTATAAAAATTAATATTTTTTACGATAATGATGTAAGAATGCAATATCAAACCTAAATTTATTACTTGAATTCATTTCTTCACCTTCAGAATTTGAAAATTGATAATTTTTCTGCTGCGCACTTTTTCTTTCTACCACTACTTGAAAAATGTTTCAAAAAAGATACGTATATAATTGCACATTGAAAATTGTATAATTTTTTTTAAAAGCAACGTGTTTTCTTTACATCAATTGATTCATCTTATCATTCTGTGCTTAAAAGTATTAAGATACTGTTACCAAAAAATCAATATTTTACCAAATATTTTATACTTTATGTCAAAATGTGCCAGAATAAAGTATAAAATATCTCGCTATAAGGTATAAAATAATCGCTAGAATAATATATAAAATATAAAATATAAATTATTAATTTTTCAACTTGAATACTTTTATGCAGAGTAACTATAGAAGAATCATAGTATGTAAAAAAATTTATATAATTTCATTTAAAAAAATAACGATGATTTTTATGTGACTCCAAAGAAAATCGAATTTGTAAAAAAATTAATTATAATATTATTTTTCCTCCTTCAAGTTATACTACTTTTGTCTGAAACATTTTTCCGTATCTCGCATATTTGTCAAAATATTTGCTTGGAAAAGTTAAAATGGCGCACCCTGTATGTATATGTATGGTAAGACGATGACGGAAGATGTTATTACAGTATTAAATTTTCATCATCCGTCTGCCATTGAATTTCAAAAGAAATAAAAGAACAAAAAATTAGCAAAGAACTCTCTCCAAATTAAGGATTTCCTCTTCTTTTGCTTTCCTCCCTTCTGCCCCTTCTCTTCTAACTACTGCCTAGATTGATAAATGTAAGAGCGCGACTTTGTCTATTTATTTAATTCTAATTATAGAGTGGTACCTGTGGGGCTTTATTTCCGGCTGTAACGATTAGCGCCAGCAGTAACTCGCGTGCAATTCTATGCGCGCGAGGATAATGAATGTGTCTCGTCCCTGACCTCTCTGTCGACGTCGCTGCTGGTAAGAGCTAGTTTAGCTCGACGCTATGCAGCGGAAGAAAGAAGAAAGGCGAAGTAAGGCGGAAAGAGTCGTTAACCCAAATATCTGCCGCGGATTCACCTCGAATCGGCGTTTTCCCTCGCGCGCATTCTTAATCGCGCGACGAGCAGCGCGGCTCATGTCGCGCCGTCGCGTTCCCAGATAACACGACTTTTCCCGCGAGTTTCCGACTTTCGGATAACTAATTAAAAGCGAGCTCTCCCTTCGCACGATCGCGCGCCCGCGCGCACGCCTATAATGGCAGGCTAATTTCTATTTCATCCTAATTCACCGCCGCCGCCGCCGAGAAAATGAATCGGCCAATTGAACGTTGAATATAACGAGATACGGGGCGAGAGTAAAAGTTTCTGCTAACGAGCGTCAGAGCATGGGACGAGCGGCGCACAATAGCTGCGTACAATAGCGGCGCACAATAGTGGTCACCAATACATGCTAGAGTATCCGCGAAATGCGTATCCAGTCTACCGCGAAACGCCGGATATTCGGATGCGTTGCAGTTTGGTTGTATCCCGTTATGTGCGTCCGAATGCATTCTTTTCTCGCGATGAGGCATCTATCGCGCGACAATGAAAGAAATAGGGTCACATATCCCATTGCAGAGTAATAAAGGGACGCGAAGCGAGAAAGAGACGTTTCTGCACACGTCGGTAGGGAGTGGCACGGAGAAGGTTCTCTTTTAAATTTTTCGAGCTTATCTGTATGCCAAGCAGATTTCTGGAGGCCACTCGGGGACCGAAAGTGATGTCGATGAAACTAAATAACAGAGAAAAACAAGCTATGTCATATGGACATCGAGTCCCCCCGAGATCAGATCAGTTGTAATTACATGCCTCGTAAATTTTAACGATCCCCGATCGGCACAGCTGACTGCGCAAAAAAGTGGGCGTTGTAATTGACAATGTGCAGCGTCCTACAATATCAAATTTACGAGACTTTCGTTGCGCATAAAACAAAATTTAACGCATGTATGTTTGCACAGAATATCGATTTGAAAAAATCGTACTAATAATCGCGAATCGAATTCCCAATTGGCGAAAATGTACCGACGATCAACTCGCTATTGCGTAAAATATATTGGTGAGAGAATTTTTGTTGCAAAACTGTCATATTTGACACCAGTCGTGCATTTACATAAACTTATAATCAATACAGACATATGTAAAATATTTCTATAAACATAATTATTTTTTATTATAATATATCAATTATACGCATAAAGATATAGTTTTAATAATATAAGCGCACATAGTATAATTACATGTTAATAGATGATTAGATAATTAAATTACTTAATTAATTACTTCATCGATATTATATTATATATGTATATTATTAAATACTAAAAATCAATCTTACACACAAATCGAATATTGCGATTAAAAAGATTAATCAAAGTATTTCTAACTTTTTTTTTCTTTCCTGAGATACGTGATACGTTGCTGAAGTGTGTCAGATGAAAGTCCGAGATGAAAGTGGGGTCGGGCTATTGAAGCTACGTTAGGTCTAGGTTTGAATTATCTCGCAAACGGAACATCGCACAGCGATGAACAACGACGCAATATTGCGACTGGATATCAACTGACTTTGCTCTTTTGCTTTAACGGTAGAGGCTCGCGAATACACTCAGGAATTTGCACACCATGCAGGTGCGAGGACCCGAAAGGTTAACCGAGACGTCTCCAGAGACTTTAACGTCCTCAGGCTTTGTATCCTCTGGCTTTTCAACGATACCTATCGAAGAACATCTATTGTGTTCGACGCATTCGTTCCTTTTCAAATTTTCTTACGTCCGAGCATTTTATGGCAACAAGACCCGACCCAGATATTCAGGAAAAAAATTTTCTCGTCTTTTCACTCATTGAAAAAAATCCGAAGAGACCCAAGACACATTTAATATCTCTTTTGAATTTTATTTACAGTTACTGCAGATAATAATTTTTGAAGTTTATTCCAGCGTATATTTCACAGTTGTATGTAATTGTAGACCTAGTTCTCGGAGGATGACAATAAATAATAAAGAATAATACAACGAATAAAAAATACGGCGTTGAACGGTATCTAATTTCAGTGCAGGGAATTGACGGTCGAACGGTCGCGATGCGATTCTTGGACGATTTTAATCGATCCTTATCGCGCCTAGCGGACTGCTCAGCAGGCGATCATTAATCAGATCTTCATTAAGATTGGCATCAATCGCTAAGAGCGGGAGAGCATCGAGCGACGAAACAAGGAAAGCACTTACCGTCGCGGCTTCGGACGGAGTATCTCGTGACCTGAATCGGATATGCAGATACTCAGACTCAGTGGTCTCCCGTAGGGCTCCGAGGGAGTGCTGGCAGTCTGTACAGTCGACTGTTGAGGGCTGGAGATACCGCCCCAGCCGGAAGTGCTGCCTAAGAAGAGCGGCTGCTGTCCGCCGTCCATCGTCGGCCGTTCCAGATTCATGATGTCTCCAGGAGCTAGCACCACCGGAAAACCTGCAAATTATCGCGTGTATTACACGCCTTGCAACATCAGTCTCATAATAATAATAATCACCATCACCATCACTATCACCATCATCAGCATCATCATTATCATCGTCATCGTCGACGTCGTCGTCTAACTCTCTTTTATGATCGAAGTAAAATTCCGGAAACGAATGAGATGAGTTTTTCACACGACATCACGGAGAATTAAACTTGTCGGTTACATTTTATGTCAATATCACTTCCTCAAT
>VBVR01004991.1:0-13160 GCA_011638315.1 Tetramorium parvispinum | reverse complement strand
ATCATAATTTGATTTAAACATTTTAATATATTAATTAAATGAGGAACATCAGAGAATATAATATAATATATATAATTGTTATTTAAAAACAATATAATATATGATAAATCTACTTTAAATAAGATACATAATTATACTTATTTCATTTATCTAATTTTTTCGCAATATGAATTAATTTCATAACGTACACAGTATAATTAGCGCAGTAATTTGTTTCGGCGAACTTTATTACCGCGGGATTTATCATTCAACGCGTTTGAAGCCTTGGCGATGGGCGAATTAAGCGACACGCGTAAAATCGTGAAGAGACAAAAGTTATCATAATTGCATTGTTACCGTGAGTCACGCGACATCATTTCCCCGCTTAATTATAGGAGAACTTAGTTTCGAAGCTGAAAGCCATGCGCGAAAGTGCAGGATGCTACTAATTCTGGCGCGACCCAAGCGATGATTTACTATGAGAGTCATCGCGGGTGCACTTACCACGGCGTAAATTATTGCTCACGCCGATAACAACTGCAGAATTGTTGAATTCCGCAACACATTTGCAACGAACTTCACGCGATTCGTGATAAAAGCCCAATTTTTGCCAAAAATTTCGATAAACTTTGCTTCACGAGACAAAATGCGAAATAATCATTATTTCTAATCGTATTATATTTTCATCAGGATTATTTTTCTATGAAATGAGGTTCAGAGGATCTTACATAATTTCATATAGAAAAGAATACTTTAATTTGTTAGAAAATTTCTTAATAATTAAAGACAAATCATTTCGATAAGAGATGGTTTTCTTTACTAATTTAGTTTCTAAATAAAGTAAATAATTGCCTGAGCAAAATGACAATAAGCATTGTGTGCCAATGTGCACATCGTCGTCACGTCGTTTTCGCGCAAACAAAGGAGAGGCAAGCTAGGGCTGACTTTAATTAATTGAAATTGCACCAGGGAGTGATATTCGAAGGAGATTAAAGCGACTCTCATAATGGATTTTTCGCATTTTTATTGCATCGCCATCGCACTGCGACATAGTTTATCATCTGTATGAAGTATTTGCAAACGTCTATTTGCGATACGCGATTGGTTTGAACATTTTACAATGCAATTCCCAGAAAATTAATTTGAACGTTCTTTGACAGATTTCGTTACATTTCAACGTTTGGCATTTAATCGTCATATTTATTCCCCGATTTGTACTGTTGTGCTAGTCAGTTTTCATTAATGTGTGGAAAGCACGTTTAATAAATCATAATAGGTCAATGTATTCATGACCATTGATCAATAAAATTTTACTTCGAAAAAATTTCATTGATATATACATATATACATACATTGTCGCGCGAGTTTGATCCTAGTAGACAGCGCACCGATCTACTAAGCTGAAGATGGCGGGTTCGATCGCAGACAAATCTTCAAATTTTTCATACGCGCGGCTCTTCTCAGAAGGCAGTGGCAAACCACCGAGAGTATCTTGCTATATACAAGCAGGAGGCTAGTAACCTGCTCCTGAGAAAAAGAACTTCTCTAAGAATGGCCGTTCAGAACCGGCATTAAAAACTGTAGGTCCCATATGCTTGTGTATCATAAGTATACAAGTATATATTACATAAATTTCACTTTATGTATATATATATTTTTTTGTACTAAAGTATTATATGTGTTAATGAAATGTTTAATGTTTTCCGTCTGCGCTCGGTTTTATACGATCGATTGTTATCGCCATCATCGTGAATCGGCGTGCTCGTTCTGACGGATTAATTGTCTCACGCTCAGGCGATAATTATTCATAGTGCAATACCGCCAACTTGCGGGAACTTGCGGCACGCCATTAGAATTCATGCTGCATCACAAACGCGAAGTCGGACGAGCGAGCTCCGACGAGCGCGACGATGAGGATCGATAAAATCCTTTCGCGTATTCTCGCGTGCCGCGGAAGGAAGGAAAGAATGGAATGTACGGGCCCCCGTTTATCTCGTTATCATCTATGTACTTTCGGATCGATGAAAGGTCAAGGACGCACTGTTTTTCCCCATCTACCTTTCTTCTTTGTTTTCGCAGGTGATGTTGAAATGATTTTCAGAATTCTTGGCAAGAGCCAGGATTGCATTTTAATTGCATTTATATCACAAACTTGGTTATTAAATCGCGATATTATAATATAATATTTCCGTGGAGGAAGATTTATTATATCAAGGACATATAATATGAAATATTCATAAATTGAAGGCTCAAAAGTGAAATTCACGTTTCTTCATTTTATTTATTTTGCTTATACTTGAGTACTTCTAGTTTTACTTCGACTCTATGAGAAGTAAGTTACGTATCACATTATAATTTATTATCACAACAGTACATTAAAAAAAATTAAATATATGACCGAGAAATTTTAATTGTGGCACAAATTTTAGAAAATATTGTTTGTTTTGGCATCTCTTAAATATAAAGTGCGAATATAAAAAGAAGAAAAAAACTAATTATCAAGAATTTGCAGAATCTGCAACTGGAGATAAACGAATTAGCTTCTTGAATGTTAAGTGCACTACAAGAATTATTCACCGTAGTGCTAAATTATTTCTCTCCTGATACGATCTAACTTTACGTCACGGAATGTTATCAGTCGGTTAATGTATCTTGCACGATGCATTTCCGCGAAAGGTGGTTCTTAGTTGGCTCAGGGTGAATCGCCCGCAGTGCTCGCGATCAGTCCACTTTCCGACGAGTATGCTTCCCGCTTCCTCGGTAATTTTCTTACGAGTTTCGCCTTTCAGAACGAGTTCGAACTTTAATGAAGACGAACGTTGAAGAAGAAAGTTGCCGTCGCCTCGGGGCACTCGAGCTTTTATGCAAAACGTAAGTTTCCTGGCTCGTGAATCGATTCACCGCATTTTGTACCCACGTATGCGTCAAAGTTGCAGACGTTCGTAAAGAAGGAAGTTTGCACGTGTGAATATTATTTTTTCGCTAAGCTTCGAGAGAAAATCGTTATGTAAGACTCGAATGTTACTTTCCATCATTGATATTTGTCATCAAATTAATTTAAATCGATTAATTACTGAAATTGATATAAATGCAATTAGCACTTTTAGGCATTATATGCAGCTTAACTCTCCAGTGGGCGCGTCAAAATTTAAAACGTAATTAAAACGTAAGAAGGGACATGGAGTTTGTTTATTGATGTGGGGTCCGATTTGTTTATATACTCTAAGATATGTACAATAATGAATAATATTAAACAAAAACGAAAAATAATAATTTTTATTACTTATTAGTTTATTACTTATTAGTTATTATTTTTTATTTGTTTATTAGTTTATTACTTATATAGTATAAATAATGGGGTGTAAATTTCATCCCATTATTTATACTATATAAGTAATAAACTAATTATTATTTTTCATTTTTTGTTTAATATTATTCATTATTGCACATATCTTAGAGTATATAAACAAATCGGACCTTTAATTTTAATGTTTTCTTGTTAACAATTGATTCTATACTAAAATGCGTTTAGAACGCTTATGTGAAATGTAGGAAAAGAAAAAGTCTGGGATGTAGAGTACACCCCACGCATCTACTGAAAGGTTAAATATTTTAATCATTACATGTTTTATATACATATTTTTTTTCTGAAACTATTATATCGTATTCATCAGATTATACAATCGTTCTTTTTATTCTGTAATACTACAGAAGTTTCTACGTAGAGATCAATGGCTTATCATATTATTTACGTCACAATCGCACTGCCTCATAAATCTCCCGGAGATTAGATACTGATGCCATTTGGCCGATTTCAAGCTTTAAGGCTTGTTTGACCGCTCGAGGAGTTGACAATATGATATATATCGCGGTATTCTCTCGAGATTGAAAACGCCTGTCTTTGATCGATTCTAACTTCTGGCTAAGATTTTAACGGCATATATATATGTATATATATATATATCTCTCTCTCTTTTCCCTTCACTCTCTCTGGAGCGCACTCGATATCTGCCAGCATCCGGGCAGAATTGTTAAGCCGACTGGCTCCTGACCTAATTAATCGCAGATCCGCCAATCCATCGCGGACTTCCGCCTTATGGACGATTCAACTATCCGCGGTATTCAAGAGTCGAGAGACTGGAGTGACACTTTTCAATTTTACCGGCAACTGCATTGAATACATAGGTATATTCAGTTCTTTTCATCTTTTTATTATATTTTGTCAAAGATTGCAAGGTTGTAAACTTCTTTCCGAAGATGATAGAATAAAGTACGAAATTTTGACGATCATTTTTGCATATTATTTTTACAAAAGTATGACGAACGCGGTTTAGCATATGGCGCGTACGGCGGGAAATCGATAAAGAGCGTAATTAACGCAGAACCATTTGACCAAATATGATAAGCTCTCTTTGTGGTAAAAATAAATATTTGACGTCGTAAATGCATCGCACGTCAGTAAGGTAAATATTTGATAGGTGAGCTTATTGGGGATTTTTATCTGTGTACCGCATTATTAATTCTGGATTATATTGCGGTGATGAAATTTGATTTCAGCCCCGTATTTTCTTTCCATACATTTCTATTTTGTAGAATAACGTAAAAAAATTTCTGTTAACAATGAGTGGAATAAAAAAATAATGATTTGAAAAAATTTATTAGACTGTATATTCAGTGAATATAATATTATAATTTCACATATTTCTATCGGACTCGAATCTGTAATTGATACTGTCATAATAGCTCACAATATAGTTACACATATTTAATCATAATAACTTAAACGCGGTAAGATAAGATACAACTTCGAGTAAAAACACATTTATCAAAGATCTGACTTCGCAATACTACTGGGATTCTTTAAGTTCGCTGGGATTTTGCAATGACAGTGATAAAGATCGTCCTAGTGGTCGTGGATCGCGTCCTGGAATTCCAACACTCTAGAAAGGACAAACGATGCGAAAGTTCGCCGCTGGGCTTCTTTTAAACTCGCGTTGACCCAAGTTCTTTCGCAGCGCGGCGAAGATCTTAAAGGGATTTTTCGCCAAGGTGGCGACGAAGCGAAATAAACTTGAGTACTGCTCCCGAATGCCAGCGCGTAAACAGCGCGACGGAAAGTTCGTAGTTTAGTTTTTTAACGCGACAACTCCGTAATGGTGTTACTTTATGTAAATAAGGAGCGAGGTTTTCAGTTCTTATGAACTTTCCGAAAAGTTACTTACTTGATGAATGTTTATTACGGTAATATATCTAACGTAAGTTTTACATTGGGAACTTCCAAATAATTTCTGTGAAAAATAAGTATATCTAATCTCGATAACTGTAATCGTAATCGCATCTTTTATGGTGGAGACGTCTGATCGAGCGTTGGCTTCTTCTACTGAAATCTTTTAAAGCGTGAAATTACTCAAGAAGAGAGTTTTTCCGTAGATTTTATAAATTTCTTGAGAACATTAATAAGAAGAACAGTCTTTAAAAATATTTAAGATTAATTCCCTCCACTTTCTTCTATTAAATATTTTCTGTATACATATAATATATTATTAAAACTGAAAGAAGAAAAGTTTTGCACGGGCGCAAATAAGGAGCGCATTAATAAGAACGTTCATTTCTTCTTCTCACGTTTCTGAGTAAACGAAGCAGATTCTACAATCTTAACGGTGTGCACACAAATACACAAAACCCACACACACTCAGGCGCACGAGGAAGCGTGTAGCGGCGCAATAGCGCGGAGAGCGATAACGCGGGGCACATGGGAATTATATTACGGATTTAATG
The DNA here is from genome assembly GCA_011638315.1 of Tetramorium parvispinum. Taxonomy (NCBI): domain Eukaryota; kingdom Metazoa; phylum Arthropoda; class Insecta; order Hymenoptera; family Formicidae; genus Tetramorium; species Tetramorium parvispinum. The sequence continues at coordinate 7,402 of VBVR01004991.1, read as the reverse complement.
GAAGCCGACGTTAAACCATGAAATGCTTCTGTCCATTAGCGGAGGTAGTCCCGAGATTCCGCGCGGTGTATCCCATCGGGTGAGCGTCGTGATAATAATTGAATTAAATTATCAGAAGTTCGGCCACGATTACCGTCGTGAGGAAAATTTCACGTCAGAATTCGAGAGCCAGGATTCAACGTCACGGCATTTTCTCTCGGCGAATTAATTCACGATATTGAACTTTGTTTTTATCTTTGCGAGAGTATAATATTCACTTTGTAATATTATTTTTATAATAATGGACGTTATGATTTTATATTTATTATAGTGTTATGAATAACATATATTGTTATTTTCCTTAAGAATATCAATTTTCATTTTAACTCTCTTTTTTTTAATAAATTTGCAATTGACATTTTAGTTAGGAAAACCCAACTTTAAATTCAGCAAATGTAAATTAAAATTTAATGTTGTCAGATACAATACGTAGGTTTTTAAACGGAAAATAATATTTATAAAATAATTGGAATATACATCGTTGAATTGCATTTATGCAATAACATAATAACTAAGTTTCAAATTGTTGATATTTTTCTTTTATTATCAGTGATGTGCGTTTACATGTAAAAAAATAATCATTTATTTTTTACAGTAAGATGCGTAAAAAATGTCTAAAGAATGCAAACAATGTAAAATATTTATGTAAAGAATTTATTTCATGTAATGAATCTGTTACCTTAAAGAATTACGTAAAGAATTGACGTTAATAATTATAATACGGCACATCACTGCTTCTCGCGTCAGCGTTTACGCGATTGTTACCGCGAAACCACTTGTAGCTTCGTAGATTTATTTCGCCAGACTTGGCCTTTTGTATTTCCCCGCTCATTAATTGCGACTTTGAAAATGAAAAATCAAAAAGTATGTAGGAGCGAAGATAAAAGCTGCGATTCTTTCTAACTGCGTTTCCCGTATTACAGCACGTTATTGCTCGTGGCATAGCTCCAACTTTATTCCGACTAAATTTACATTTCAGCATTTAACTGGTTTTTAATTATGAATATATTACGCTAAAACTGATATTATTGTAACTTTTTTACGACAACTCTTATATTTACTTTCGTTTTCGTCTTTGAAATCATATTTCTTTTTGTGAAAATTTGTTGACTTTGTATGGGATTGCTGCGGTTTTTCATAAATTAAAATTTTATTTTTCTCTGTTGTAATAATTTATATTATATCTAGAATAAAATTATATTTCTGTTGTTAAAACAGATGCCATTGAAAACTGTAGCTACTAAATAATTAATATGATAAAATTATTACAGTCATACACTCAAAAATTTATTACATTAAACATCGCATTTTTAATAATAAAAGTGCGATATACAACTAACGGAGTATAACTACATTCAAGATCGTAACTGTAATTTTTTGCGTCGCTACTGTCCGGATAAATTTAGGTCTCGGTATCACGACACTTGACGGACAGAAACTTAGTTTCTCGAATCCCCCGACTATCTCATCACGTTTTCCAACGTCGACGTCCACGCGACGGACAATGCGAATCTTGAAACGCTTGAATAATTATCGGGGACGAAGAACCATTGGGACACGATTCATGAAAATGAAGATCTCGAGATTCCATTTTGATTGCAGCGTCAGCTCAATCGTTGCATCAGAATTACTAGCAACTTCCATGATGGAGGAGATTTTTATCAAGGACTTGTCATTATCGGAACTTTTTCGAACAAGATTTCCAATCAAATCTTGATATCTGAAAGCATGTCAACGTGATAATGATAGGAATTATTAAAAATTGATAATTATTAACAACGAGATATATACAAAATAGTTACGCGAAAAAAACTTGAGAAATAGTAGAACACGTATCATTGCTTTACGAAATAAAAGCAATTTTGTAACTTAAAGGATTTAATTTACGTTGAAAGAGATTTTTTTTTAACAACATTAATTCCACAAAAGATCGTGTAAAATTTTAACTTACTTAATGAGGCATGTGCTAACGAAGCGTTATATTATCGCACACTCGTTTGTATTATTCTCTTTTGTTTTTTCATTTTGTTTTTAACAGCAATGTGTAATTCCTAAGAGAGAAATATCGCAATTATTCACGCGTATATGCACATGATTTTATCGGAAAGTAATCCCATATGTAAACTAAACGAATGCATGTTGATCTACGCGAGAGTTTTCCTTCGTTACGAGCGTCATGGTAAACGTTACGCGTGCCGTAATAAAATGGGCCAGCGTATGCTTCTACGAAAATAAAATATTTATCTTTCGGATCACGGCTCGTACAGTATGTAGTTCGTACGAGCGCAGCATTTTCGCGTTGCGTTTCTTTACACAAGCTTCCGGAGATATTGGATATCCTTTCGAATCCCATCTCCCGATAAGAAAATGAAATGAAACTTCGGAAAAAATAAAATTTGATGAAGTTCTTGAGTTGACAAGAACATTAACATATTAATTTAACTTTTTTGGGTATGTTTAAATTTTTTATTTGAAAAATTATTACAACATATTAACACACATAAGGTTGAGTTATCTTCCTTGTGCGTACTTCCTTAATTGAACGTCATTTCCACTAGCGTGATGACAGCCAACTTAAATTACTTGATAATTACAGATTAAAGTTCCGTTAAATTAAAGCGGTTCGTGCGAAAATGGCAAAGTTGGCGACCGTTCTCCGATGACGAGACAAGTTTCGGCCTGTAGGAGTTCAGACACGATTGATACGTGCGAGTCTAGTAAAACAGCCACGAAGGAAGAACAAGAAAGATACTCTGCTTCGTGGCAAGTATGAAAAGTCAGCTGGTTATAAAGCGACAACGTGATACGCGAACGAAGGAGATGGGGACGACGCGACGCGACGGGTTGAATTTCAAAAGCTCTTCGCAGCTCTCGCTTCCCTCGTGTTTTACGGACTGGAAACGGCGAGAAGCCTGTGCTGAGCGCAATTTATACTTCTTAACTCGACAAGCGTACCGCGAAATAACGCGCGGTGACTACGCGTAAGAATCCCGAAGCATCTACTGATTTTCACGGCTGGGAAATCGCGAATTAGTCCAACCAATAGTCCAAAATTGCGATTAAAAGATAATTTAATCTTTTATTCGATAATCTCCCTTTCAAGATTTATTCATTATTTTTACTTTTACTTTTTGCTTTTATACTAAAGCTAAAACTCCATTCTCGCGTTTCAGCTGCGGCAACGCATGCGGCACGATGTGTCGATCAATCAGAAGCCTCGAGTAAAGCTTTTGATTGGTCGACGCACACTGCCGCACGCGTTGCCGCAGCTGAAACGCGTGAATGGAGTCTTAGCTTAATGCCATGCTTCTAAACGATTATTTTTTTTAATTAGGAAAATAGCGTGTGAAAAGAATGAGTTAAAAAATTAATATAGGAGAAATTAAGAATATTTTCAAATGTTTATTTCAGAGATTATATTTAAATCCACAATAGATAAAAAGAAAATTATCTTTCAAGTTGGTTCTCTTACATCAAATTAAGGATGCAATTGTTTTTTTTCCACGCTATTACACAAAATTCCAATACATCTGCATAATTAAAAGCGATTGGTTATTAAGAAATGGCGGTGTAATTATTTCGAATGGTAGCATTTTTAGTTTAAAGAGAAATTCAATGTAATGAAACGGCGAAATTTTAACTTACCGTTTCAAATTAATTCTCCACAGAAGAAATTGTTTCCGTAGGCAATCGTTAGACTTCGTTAGATAAGTGAAAACTTCGCAACACATTCCTATTTACGGAATCTATGGGATCTGAAATCACACCATTCGCGCGTGCGTTCCCTGCAAGTAACTTTCTACGGTCGTAAATTTCCAATGACCCAACGGGAAAATAAAGTTTAGCTGTAGCTACGATTGCACCACGTTCTTTTTCCCCGCGGTGGTGTAGTCAAGCATTTCCCGTTGGAAAAATAATGCAACATTCAACGGCGCAGTCGGATTTTATTCTCTTTATGAGAGCCGGAAAGTTTAAGTTATAATTTGAATTAAATAGTGGTTAACACTTTGCGGATGAAAGAGATTTAACTCACTATAATTTAAATTTTATTTTGTTGTCTTAGTTGTGGAAGCTATCTTCGCTACTTTTATAAATCATTTCTTATTACAACGAGTTTTTGATAGTATTATTGTGTTATTCTTTTTTCAGAAAGAAATATCACGTTTTCAAAAGTTTTGAGGTTTATCATGCTTGACGAAAATTGTATGAATATAATATTTCTCATTTAAACTTCATAAATTTTTTTAACCAGAATCTATGATTTTTTAAGGAAATTGAATTGAATTTAATTAGATAAAGATTAATTAAATGAAGATTAACATATTTTTAGAAGGTTTTTTAAAAATACAATTATTATTGTTGTTTCGACTTTTCTCAGCAAACTTCATTATTCCAGTTACAGTTTTTTCGTTGCAAAAAAGCCTCGCTTTCATGCATCCGCGCGTTTCGATCGAAAAGTGTGCTCAATGCGCTGAGCGGCGAATTAGAAGTTGATTTTCGACGGTCGCATCGTTTAAAACACCGGGTCCTCAGGATTTCCATTGCAAATCCGTCTTGCGTAATAAAAACAAGCGCTCTGCAACTCGATTCGTTCGCGCGGCGCGTCTCGATGGTGACGCGAAATAACGGAACCGCGAAATCCGCGAGCGAGTGACAGCTGCGCAATGACACTGCTGTATATCGCAAACTGTCGAAATTTCAAGATATTGATTTTGGCAGGTTTCGAACGATAAAAATCAACCAAATTATTGATTAATTCTTGATTAAATATTACTAATTAAAATTAGAAATTCAGAATATTTAACATTAAAATTGAGATCACACGCACACAACTGAACAATGTAATTTAATAGACTTCGTGCAATAAACCTAATTAGGTCAATAAACCTAATAAATATCCGATTAAACATTATAATAATTAAACTCTGTTTTGAGATACTTATATACACCTTCATGCTTGTAATATTTATGTGATTGAAACCACATGCTTCAAACCTCTATGTAAATTGTGGAAATATTATTTCCATAATTTCTGTGTTCTTATGCTCAGATACGTAGGCTCTTTGTTAGGAGATTGTTGATGAAAGGATTCGGGCTAACAAGCTTGAAAGTTTCATGCAGTGAAACTTGAAGGAACCGTAACGGTTCTCCCCTGGGTGCGATTTAGATCTAAAAGGGAGCGTTGGGCCGAAGAGAGGATCTCATCGTCTTAAAGGACTTTTCTCGTTCGACGACCGCTTTTTTTCTTTAGAAATGCGAAGTCAAGTCGAGCGCCGTTGTTGTCGTGACAGTTTCACCCACAACTTGCCCTTTTACGATCCCTGGTCGGTAGTAAAAACGTTACAGCATCCTCGATTGTTCGCCATTAATGGCGGTTGCAATGTCAAATCAACATTATATACCACTACAGCTTTAAATCACGCGAGATTATTAAGAATATAAAATATTTGACGAAGGAATAAAATGACAAAAAAGTAAGATCGATAAAAATATTAAAACAACATAGATAAAAAGTGCACTATTAAATAACGTTAATAAATTATATTTTAAAAGTTACTTAGTTAATTAAACACTATTATATGATTTTTGAATGTAATATAATATTATGTCTCATAAAATATTATATATAGCTTACATATAAAAGTTTACACGCAATAATAAAAATAATGATTTTATTTTTCCAAGAAGGTTAGAAGAAGTCACAATATAAAAGACATTTTCTGTCTAAAATTTTCGACTGAAATATTTCAATGATTTCTTAATCCCGTTCTTTTCTTCCTCTTCCTGAAAGTGTTTCTCTATCAATTGAAATTTGAAGTGTAGACGATTTCTATTGACAACCTAGCATTTCAGTTCAAATGCAGTCTCGCGAAGGCCAAGTAATTCAAATTGACGATCTCCCGAATTCTGCCTGGTGGTATCCTTTATCGAAAATCCGATCAAACTGTCTTGAATATGTGATTACAGTGGCTTTTACCATCGATATCCAATAATGCTTCGATAACTGTCTCGTTAGCTTTCGCATGGCTGCTTTTCGATAAAGTCGTCGTCGAGATAAAAGTTCGTGGAAAATATCCGTATATTTTCGGATTTCTCGAATATTTCTGATCTTAAAGTTAACCATACGATAAATCATAAGAAAGGTGACAGAGATAGATATAGAGAGAGAGAGAGAGAGAGAGAAGGAGGGGAGCGAGATGGAGAGATGAAAATCGTGAGTTCGAAATTATTTTAGAAGCAAATATTTGGACGTGTTATTACATTTTTATCAAGTTTGTCTTGGATATACACAAACGTTCATATATCAAGTCCGAAGCAAGTAAGTACATATAATTAGTTACGGAAAAAAATATTAGAGAGGAAAGTTTCGCCCAAGTCGATCCACGATGTAAGAGAGATCGTGCCCTTTCCTCGGGGGAGGAGAGCGAATCGAGAAATTTTGGGCGGGAAGTTGTTGAGTAACTCGTAAGTCCGGCTTAGTTTCTCGAAGCTGCTGTTGCCTCGAACGAAGACTTGGTGCCTTTGCCATTCCGGGTATAAATTAGATTCGGAAGTGATAATAAGATAAATAATAATGAAAAAGAAAATTAGGTTACGAGTTAATTAAGTCTCATGGGTAGTGAGTACCGATTAAACAAAAGTTTCTTTATTTTAACGGAAATTTGACTGATGTAAAGTTCGAAATTTAATTTAGCGCCGTCAAGGTATTTTATATATCTTTAAAATATAATTACGGATAATTGCGTTTTGCAATATACGATTGATGTGGTTGGAGGTCAGAGATTAAAAATTAAGATTAAGAACTCGCACGTCATTAGGTTCAGCGAAAGAAGCGAAGTCTTCGTAAGTTCCGATGGCTGTCGGAGCCTTGATAAATCGCGACGCAATGTCGCTGCTTATCAGCGACGTTGCCCTTAATGGCGCTGTCGTCCTTCCGAGATATCAGCATCAGCGACTGGAATTCTAGACGTTTATTGCGCAACTTTCAGGCTATTGCGAAGCGAATATATCGAGTTATATTGCAAATGGCATTATGAATTTTCATACATGGCGAGATTAAAAACTTGTTAAATAATATCTTTTGCACATAAAAGTTGGAATAATTACTAAAATAGGTAGCTACATTTTGCATTAGTCTTTATATTACACCGTTCATTTTTTTTAATTATTCACGTATTATTAAAAACAAAAATAAGTAATTAAAATTATTTTCCGCGTACATGTTATGTCACGTAAAGAAAGTGCATTAAAAAACAGATTATAGGATTAATCCCTTAATTATTTTTCAATTTCGTGTTGATGATACAAGTCATATTTCATACTTAGCTTGGAGAAGTAATTTCTTCTTAAATTTAGACTCAAT
>VBVR01004990.1:0-13162 GCA_011638315.1 Tetramorium parvispinum | reverse complement strand
CCCAAGGGGGGATCGCCGCAACGCGGCGACTAAGCATCGTTTTCACCGTCGCGAGTCGGATAACACCGGTGGAAACCGTCGCTTTCGCCTTTTGCCGATAGCGAGTCGCGATTCTCTCTCCTGTTTCTCTTTTCTGTCGATCCCCCTCTCACCCCCGTCCCCCGGCGTCCCTCTTTCCAACGTGTCCCTCGATTTCGCAGCCCGCTCCCTGTTATCGCTCCCTGTCGAAAGTTGGTCTTCGGGATCGCGATCATCGGCAGGTGGTCATTGTCGGCCCCACGGGTGCGCGCAAGCAAGCGAGCGAGCGTATGCTCAGATGAATCTGAATTTCTAATTGTCGCCAATGGTGTCATTAATTAAGTGGCAGCCGGGCGAACTGGGACGAAAGCGAATGAGGTAGGCTGCTGATTAAGGCGATGAAAAGCCGTGCTCGCGCACGACCCGCGATTTTTTTTGCGAGCGCGAGCCGCGAATTGCACTACTCGATAGGCAGCTCCTTGGCGTGGCGTGAAATAAATCTGGGATATCGTTATCGGCAATATCGCGCGCCGTGCCGGATTAAATTACGCTCGTTAGCGAGTAATAACGCCACCCACTCAGCACTAATACGGTGCACGAGCAACGGAATTCTAATCAAAGTTTTACTTGGTACTTTCTTAATGCACTTCCATCTTATTAATTAATATCGACATCTCCTCTGTCAGCAGAAGTTGTTTAAAAATTGACATTCAGGATGTGAGAAATTTCGATACTCTATTTTTGGAATTAAAAAAACTCTGTAAACTGATTTATACAAGATCGGTGAAAGCTCCGATTAACATTAAAATTAAGTCGTATAATAATTAATAGGGAGATAGAAACAATACGTCAAGTATAAAAAATTTCGATGGTTTGGTATTTATCTTAAAACACAAAAATTTCCAAATATATTAACGCAAAATTAAAGTTTGCAAAAGTCTCGAAGCAGAATTGCTAAGCATAAAATGACTGATTATAAAATTCGGCTTTTTCCTATTAAATTCCGAAGAAAAATGTACGTAATATTATACAAATCGTCACCATCTACTACATCTATCTAGAATCTAGAATGTAAAGAACAAGAATTTAATACAGTAGTGATGTCTCACTTAGCTTCTTAAATGTAACAGGATTGGTTTGATTTCGACTCGATGCACCGAGAGAGAGTTCCCGGGCTTCGTATGAGGTTTCGATTTCCCAAGTGAAATACGCAAATTGGAATTATCCGGGCTCGGGGCGGACAAATATAGTCCTCGAGCGACACGGTCCCCACGCATCGCGACACCATCGTAGCGATAAATCGACGACATCGGGGCATCGTTTTACCTGTACAGCTAGATCGTTTGTCTTCGAGGAAGACGGCGAGAGGATCGTAGATGAGGGGAGATCGCGGCGGGAGTGTCCGGGAGGGACGGATGTAAAGGACGCTAAGGTAATATGAGAGGCGCGCAGCCCACAGGGAATTCTCTAGCGCTTAGACTTAGATGACTCGCGACTTGGAAATCTTAAACCTGACCAGCTTTTGAATCCTTGTACCTGCTTATCACCTCGTAATGTCGTTTCACATCGGCGTATGCGAAAAGGTCCCGCGTGGCCCTCTCGCCTATGATATACGAATGGCTCAAAGGTCGGTGTAGATTCCTTTCGGATATCGGATAAATATGGTCAACGAAATTGAGCAAGCGTCTCAAAAGTTTCGAAAAAACTATTTAGAAATATTATTATTGCAGAAACAAAAAGAAAAAGAAATATACTCTATTATTTCTGAAATACATAAAAGCCATTAAAATTTACTTTTATTCTTTTTTATGTCTTACATAATATTGATAAAACTTCATAACATTAAAATTACTTTTTGCAACATTTTTTAAATATTTAATTAATTAATTAAATTCTTAAGCGATAGTATTTTATGCTTTACTATGGCGATTATTATTCTTTTAAAAATATATAAATTTAAAAAATTTGTAAACTGCTCTCTTTTCCTATTTTTCCATATTTCTCATACCAAAGATACTTTTGTGGAATTTTTTAAATATAGAAAATTAGATTCTCAAACGTGAGAATTAGTACAATTTATGTTTCACTATTACGGTTATATATTATTACTACTTTACAAGTGATTTAACTTGTAATATTTCTCTCATTAGAATTTTTTTTAGATAACATTCTTATCATTGAAAATTAAAAACTCTTATTTTTCGCTAGATATTCAACCTTTTATTTCCGTCGAGCCGCTCCTGCAGCATTGCCCTTTTTTTTGTATTTTTCCATCGAGGCGCGAGCGATCGTGCCGTCATTGCGAGGGAATGCATACATTGCGGACCCCGGTGGAGCCGTATTTTATTTCTGTATTTTGCGACCCGAGAGAGACAGGCAAACACGTGCTGCACTCGAAACCTTGGCCCGAATCGCTAGTTATTCGGCCAACGGCGAATTCGCTTAACAAAGTTCGCTAAATTCGCTCGCGAGACCGACCGACTTTTCGCGAAATCTATGACCGTGACGCCTTTCGAGGCTTCATGGTTGGCTCACAAAATAATGCAGTAATAAGCTAATTTCATATCTAGCTAGCATTCATAAATTTCAAATATACGAAAAGTTTGTTGAAAAAAATTAGAGCATTTTGATATGTTATTTTACATAAAAAGCAACTAGTATATTATTCGTAATTGCATTTGTAAAAATAAAATCTTTCTAAATTTCGTAAATAGTTCTCCTTAGTTGTAAAACAACTTACCATGGATGACCATCGATGATTAACGTGGACAGGAAACGGGCGGTAGGACAGTGGAGTCTGACTTAACAGGGTGTAACAAAAGACGCTCCTTTATTATTATCCTCTCTCGATAACAAGTGACTAGCACTTCGAATACAGCGATCGACATCTGCCTGGAATCGAATTACGCACTCTCTCACTCACACACATACACATACATATATTTTAGAGGGACGTTAATTTCAAGTGGAATGTATCATGAAAAAGAGAGACCACTAGCTTCACCGAACCAATCCTGGCTCGAAGAAACCAGCTTTAAAAACCCGTGTTTTTACCGGTCTTTTTTTTGTTAGAAACTGACGTGCTGAAGAGGGATCGTGCAATTTACCGCTCGTTAACTATCCATTCTTTTAAACGTAACGTAGTAATAGAGTTGTGTCTCTTCCTTCGTTAACACTCGCATCAAAAAGCACGTCAGCTACTGGCAAAAAAAAGTATAACGGACTTTATACTGTCCGAAAGGCACTTTAAAAGTGTTTACAAATTACGAACCTCAAAAGTCGATCGTAGTCTCTATGCTAGAAAAAAGACGATTTACAAAACATCGCGCGCGATTGAAGAGCTTAGCAAAAAGGCAAACAACCACTTTCTACGATAGAGTAGATGATAATCGGTCCGTCATTATTGACGATCGCAACACGACATCCATTCTCAAATGATCGTTAATATCTTTTTAACCCATTAATAACCGTTCTTTATCGTTTATTCCGATCTGCAAAAATTCAGATGCAAATTGTGATAAAATGACAAGCTGAAAAATCTTCAATTGAGATTCAAATCTGTATTGTTTCGTTCTTTTGTTTCGTATTCTTTTTCTTAATTATCAGATCGAATAAAAAAATCGAATGATAGTCTTTAATTATTATAAACATCCGCACTTATTATTCTTTTCTCTCGTATGCAAATCTTAATGATTATTCAAGTCTCTAAGACTCTCCGCAGAGTATAAATGAACGTATACGCTATTTACACTTAGGCTACTTTCTTTAGGAACATTAAAGTCATCGAATCAATCACGCCTGGCGATGAAGGTATTAAAATCGCTCTCAATGAGAACATTTACGAATACCTTCCAGATACAACTGAGGCGATAGGCAGAAATTCGAATCGAATCGCGATCTTTTCCACTTGGTGGAAATATCGAAATTTGAAAGACTCACGGGTTTCGTTTGGGAGTATCAAAAGAAAAAAAACCCTAAACAGTATAAGATAATTTATTCTTGCGAAACAATATTTAATTTTGAAATCATAATTAAGAGAGGTAGCTGAAAAATATATAGAAGTATGAAAGCTGCGAGTTAAAAAATTACACATATATGGGTATTTTTCGAAAAGTTTAGATTTATAAGTATCACAGAAGAAAATAATATAAGAAAAAGCTTATTATACGTCCGATATATACTGTTTAGGGTTAATAACGTAATAACTTAAACACCGAGTGATGTGTAAATATTGTACGTATCCCAAATTATAAAAATTGCACTCGCGGAACCGATTGCGGCACGATTCGCAATCATAAGATAATTCTCGATAAATCGTTTTAAGGACTACGTCGTTCAGGAACAACTTGCCAGTCACTTATAATCACTGTGAAATTATAATTAATATTTAAAAAAAGTACCTTTACATCGTGCGCATCACGAATCTTTGAGTTCTACGTCGACACGCTTCTCTCCCCGCCACTGAGCAGGATCACACGCGAACACACTATGTAGTATAAATATCCGTCTTCGACACACATGAAATAGTTTTTGCCAAAATAAATGTCGCCCATGACTGGAACCTTCTCGGAGTCTGAATCTTTCGGCTACCAGATGTTGTAAATATTTCGCACGTCAGACTTCCAGGAGTATTGTACCTTGGACCCTGCGTGTCCTCAAAGTCAGAAAATCAGTCTTATGTCCTCGGAGTTTAGGTTCTCGAATATCTTTCAGGACCGAGTTTTGATTGCCTTGGAGATTGATTAACATTTTTCTTCAAGATGCTCGAAAAAAAGGCTCATTCTTTCGTCAAGAGATGCTTCCAAGACCGAGAAGTCTTTTGATTTCGGTTATGACGAGCTTCTTTCAAGCAAGGCACAAGGAAGACTGTACATCCTTAACGAGGACTCTATCAGCGATTGGAGTAGACGTTGCTGCTGAGGACGACGATGTCAGTTCTTCTGCCTGGATCATCTCGTCCTCCGAGAAGGAGGGCGTATAGAAGGCGTCATATGCTCAACGACGGCCTCTTCTTACGGTCCTTGGTGGTATTCTTGCCAAAGATTGTCCCGAGAACTCTCGAGACTGAGTGTACGCCCAATTTCCTGCGGATCGGCAACGCTCGCAGAAGCTGGACCGACCTTGCTTCCCGCAGGAGCGCTTGGAAAGCTAACGCCGCCCCCGCGGGACTCTCCGCAGCGCTCACCTCGTAAAACTGACATCCATGCGCCAGTGACAGCTGTTGGCCTTCATCCACGCATACTTCTCTGTAACAGAAACATTTATCGATCCCTCTTTAATAATTTCTTTGACGAATGCGCACTTTCAAGATACATAAGATTTAAAGAAGAGATTGGAAATGTCAAAAACGTACTTTGGATTCTTCTATTAATATTTGTAACTGTATGTGATGTAACTTAGTGTCTACTTTACATATCAAAAGTTTTGCATTTAAATCGTAGTTTCTCCAAACTTCTCCAATCTCATTTTACATTTAAATATAATGGAGTTGGATTTAAATATTAAATATTTAAATTATTCTTTAAATTATATATAAGAATTATATATTAAGAATTATACATTAAGAATTATATATTATATATTATTATTTGATAAATATCATTATTTGTTAAAAAATATAAATTTTCTAATTATATAAAAAATATTGTCTAAACTTTAGACAATAATGCTATTTGTTCGGAAATTTCGGTCGATGATGGTATTTTGAAATTCCAATTAATCGAGACGTCAAGATCATAATAATAAATAGAAAACGACAAAGCAACGAAGTACACTTGAAATTTTAATCGGCAAACATTTTCAAAATAGAATAGGAACAACGCGATTTGTGCTGAAGAAAAATTGCTGAAAAATTAAATATTAAGTGTAAAAAAAGTTTGTGACTGAAAAATTATTAAATTGAGAAACAGTCTATTTAAAAACAAAAAAGGAAACAGTCTCATAATCCGCGAAAAATCTAAAGAAACAATAATTAGACTTTAATATTTATACTATTAAAGAATTAAATATTAAAATTATTAAAACTAAAAATTACAAGTCTTGAAACTGTATTAGTTTTCTAGGAGAGAAATAACTGAGAATTTTCACCTTGTAATAGCTTTGGAAATTTATTTCTTAAAAATAACGAAAATTTGAATATCTTTTAGTTTTACAACTTTGAAATCGTAAAACTTTAGGATTTACGATTTGCCTGCTTTATAACTCCCTTTATAATTGGAGACTCAGAACACGCTCGTCGGTTGAGAGGATCGTCATTCCGCATGATTCACAAGGAGTGGTTTACGTCGCGGAACACTCGAATCATGTGTTGAAACATCGATCGGGAGCGGCGGAAATGCGGACCGGATGCTGCGGGCGTTCGCAGATTTATACCGCTGGCAGACGTTGTGCTTTCCAAGTCAATGGAGTCGTCCAAGGCTGGAATTAAATCCTCGCAAAACGGCAGAACATACCGGACCGACGACGGATGCTATGAGTTTGGCAAACACCAGACGCGTGGAGAGAGAGGTGATTGAACGGAAACCATAAAGACCATACATTTATGAGAGGAAACGGAGTCACTGGAATTTCGCCAGGATGAAGCCGCCCGGCGCCACAGGATATTTATGATGTTAGGGTTAATAAGAGCTTTGTTAGCTCTTGTATATTTCTGTACATCTATAATGCGCGCTACGTCACATTCATTATAATATATAGGATATTATCCAAAATAAAGCGTGAAACGAGTTTACGGAAATATTTACGAGATTATTTAATTTTAAAAATAAAAATTTTTGCAAACTCTATCTCTCAAGATATAAATGAAAACTTGACAAGTGACTTTAACATTTCATTAATCTTTAAAGTTTCGACATTTAGATTAAACTACGTTTCACATATTTTTACAATGTTAGCTTATCGAATCGACTTTCGAGTAACTCGACGATCAACGTACCGACCGCAGGCCGTTTTGTGTATTTTAATTAACACAAAAAAATGCGGCCTGAAAGATTCGGGATCTTTAGCTCGGAATGAAGGCGGGGAGGGCGAAGGAAGGGAAATATCCCTGTATTTCCAGCGTGGAGAGCGTGGCTCTGCGTGTGGGGCAGAGGGACTCCGATATTTATGGAGACAATTAAATTCGCAGGAATACATGATCCTCACGGGGTGCGCGTCGAGAAGAGGGCACGTGGGAGGGCGAGCGATTAGACGCGATCGTGCACAAGCCGACGTGCCACGCTCGCGGCCGTTAATATCTCCCTGTTCCCTTTTATATTTTATACGCGAGGCAATCTCCCCACACCGTTGTTTACGAGCGACGGGTGTTGGTTTCTGTCGTTCCCGCGCTCTTTCTCAATTCGCAATGGACGAACGAAATATTTACGATAAATATTTTGAGAGAATAGAAGTCAATACATTCAATCGAATACACCACAAAAATGATACAAAATGGTAAAAATTGAAAGAATGATGAAAATTTATGATGAAAAGGGAAAAGAAGCTGTAATTAAGTTTTACGTTCAATATTGCAAATTCAAAGATGTTGAGATTTCAATAATATCAATAATTTTTCAAATAAGATTGGAGATTTTCAGTCCAAAGCTTAAAAAGAAAGAGAATTTACAGCCAAAAATTGTCAAAGTATAGCGAAAGTTCCAAAGATAAAAAATCAGTGTCTAAAAAACTGCGGCACTTTAATCGAAACGGAAGTGGCTCTTCCCGAACCAGTCTGTCTTGTCGCGCCTCGCTGCGAGGGATTGTCGGCCGCGATATTTCGAGATAAGCGTTATCGATGCGCAATATTCGCGACCGAACGACGCGACAGCTCTCTGGATGCATCTAAAGCGGCGAAAACTCGTTCTCGGGAGAGTGGTCTCACCAGCCCTGCAGCGGACTTCACTCTAATCTTTATGAACTCCATTAAGACGACGAGCGCGGCTACTGGATAGGAGAGACCACGACGCGGTTTCCTCGGATCGATCTTCTCGAGTTTGATTTTCGCGTATTAATCCTCCATTTAAGAGTTTGAAAACT
The DNA here is from genome assembly GCA_011638315.1 of Tetramorium parvispinum. Classification (NCBI taxonomy): domain Eukaryota; kingdom Metazoa; phylum Arthropoda; class Insecta; order Hymenoptera; family Formicidae; genus Tetramorium; species Tetramorium parvispinum. The sequence continues at coordinate 5,131 of VBVR01004990.1, read as the reverse complement.
TATCTTCGCAATTATCTAAAATTGCTTTTTTATTTATAAAACGGTTTATTCTTTAAAAACTTAAGTCATCCCAAAAGTTAATATTTTTCACACCTATAAATTCTTCATTTAAATATAATAATAATAAATATAATAAATAATAAAACCAAAATTTTGATGATTTAGAATTGTTTTACAACATTCTTCAAGCTAAACAAATTTTTAACTCACGCTATGAAATTTTAAAATCTTATAACGAATCATTTATTCTTCAAAAAATTAAATCATTAACATTTGAAAATTCTTGTAAATAAATTTTGTAAATTAAAATTTTGGTAGCTTAAAATCTAAAAATGTTTAAATTGTTTAAGGCTAAGAAAATTAAAAATTTTTTAAATATAAAACTTTAAAATTGTATAACAGATAATGTATACGTACGTGTACCTCTTTAAGCAGACATAATTTTGTTTCGTAGTTTTACATATAAATAAGTCACATAGTGTCACGCCCGATAAGATTAATTTAAAATTGATCATTTTCCCTGCATGCGACGCACAAGGAAAGGCTCGAGCTGTAATTTATGACCTGGGGATCGATGAATCTCTCGAATAATTCCGGTTTAATTAAATTTCTTGACGATAATCGTGACAGTTACGAAGAGCGTGTATCTCTTACATGCCATCAAAATGCCAGTTACGTAAATCGAATTGCTCTTTTCCCACCAGTGCCGCAATCGCCGTCGCGGATCGACAGCCAATCGTTCGCTTGCAACACCGTCAGGTCTGTGACATTTTATTTGTGTGACTTTTTTGATATTCGCCCGTGGCTATCGAGGCACCCCGTCGTCTTTCCCCTTTGTTAACTCTCCGCAAAATTCCCAGCGAATGCACGACACCTTATTTACCTCGATCACACTCAGACATAATATCGTCTTGTAAAACTCGTTCGCCGTCCGCCTCGTCATCCTTACTGTTTTAAAGGTGACGAGGTTGAAGAGTTAAAATGTCGAGAGTACGCCCCTCATCGAATTCTATTGTATTTATTTCGTTCTGTTTGCCACATTTTTTTTATTTACATGATATTTAGTATCAAAAGACATCTAAAATTATCGGATTCATAAAACCATTGCCTACTTTGAAACACTACGATCTTTTATACTTTATAGGGACAAATTTTTCAAGTCGAGTCTTTGGACATCCGTGAAGACTAACAGATTCTTGAGTAGAATAATACAATTTCAAGCCAAGTCTTAAAAATATATATATTTTTTTAACATGGATAATTACGTATCTAGTCTTAGAACAACTTTTATTTTAAAGAATATAAAGCATGAGCGACTCCGAATGCCTCCATGAATGGAGTCCCGGCACGGACGCATACTTTTTTGAGACATCCTGTATAGTAGCACCGAGTGTATGTAATTGCGGCGCCGCCGTCGTTACTAGATCATCGGTGAGATTTCTCTCGGTATGCAAAGCCCCATAAAGGCCAGGTAAGGAAGAGAAGGTGGCTCGTAAGGCGAGAAAAGGAGCGTGTCTTCGTTAACGACGATCCGCATTCCTGCGGGAATCGCGCAGGAAATTCCTTAACGTCCGATGAAGAAGGGATATCAAGTGAGGTCCTGTTCATCTACGTGTTTCTTCCGCACGACTACAACGAACGAGGCGCATTTCTTCGCGATGCGCGCGATGTAACAAGCGATAATGAAGACGATTCATTAGGGAAAAGTGCTAAAATAAGGATTATCTCCGATTCCATCGATCGTAAAAAAAAAATTTTAATATTTTCAAAAAATCTTACTAATTAAAGTCGTAAATTTACACTGGTACTTGATTAATATATGTAACGATTCTATAAAATATAATATTAACAAAATATTAGCTGCAATCGTAAATATTTTATTTTTTATCTATATATTTTATTATTGTACGAAATTTTATTTCTCAAAAAAATGAAAAATGATATAATTTCATTTGTATTCAATTAAACTAAAATTCAAGAGATCCGAACCGAAGAGATGATTTGCATTCGTGTGCTTGAAAGAAAACTATCAATCCGTGAATCCTAGGTACAGTAAATTCATGAAGTGCGTCTCGCGAGGAACTCGAATATTCACACGCACATCACTGTCCTGTTAATTTACCTATAACGGACACATGAGAAGCCGATCAAGCAAGATTAATGAGCCACCACTCTTTATTCAAGTTACAAGCAAAAACGATGAACGCGTACTTGTATTTCCTAGCTTTCTCTCGCCCGAATCACGCAACGCCGATGATGCACTTTGAGCGATTCGTTGCATAAAATGCGACGAGATGTATTAGCGCTCGAGAAGCCGCACGCAAGCCACACCTGTTTATCGTGCGTCTTTTATTGAACAAGCTGTATTTTTTCACGATTTTTTGGTTACATTATTACATGAAAAATTACATTATGCATCGAAGAAATTATATTCCTTTACAAAGACCGATCGCATGGCCAATAATCACTAACTGCAGCAAAATTACCTTGCTGAATTCAACGTTAAGAGAAACCATTTCTCTTATAAATTTAAAATTAATGTTTCATAAATTTTTAGGAGAAATTTCTAAATTCTTGAATCTTTAATATTTCCCAAGATCTAAATTGGTAATTCCAAATCTTGAGAAATTTATACAATTTCTCTAAGCATGATATAAGTTCGAGAACATTTATATAATAAGTAAATATCTTCGCTTCTCTCCACAGTTTCTACGATCAGCAAGCTCCTTAAAGTGACATCCATTTATCCACATATTTGTGAATCGAATCGCCGCGGCGCGGCGCCGGGACCTCGACGGCAATACGTGAAACGTGACACGTGACGCATCTAGCGCAGACCGCAGTGTCAGTATCGAATGCCGCCGATTCGAGAGGTACCCGGTAGTGCTCATGTCATTCGGCCCTCGTCTAGAAACCGTTCACGCGATATTTCGCCACGCCAGATCTGTTTACCTGTCCAAGTCGCCTGACCGACTTGGATGAGTCGCTTGCCGGAGTTGACGTGCCAGTCGGCCGATTAACTTACTCCGTCATCGTGTGGCCGATTGAACGTTCGGTTCATTGAACTGGTTTTTGCGAAAACGCGCGCCATGCCGACACAAAAAAAAAAAAGAAACTCACGTGCGCGTGGCAAAAAGCCTTCTCAGACAAGAACATCGTACAAAAAGTCTCCAGCAATTCCGGTAGTTCACGACGCAAAAAATACGACAGAAGGCCGAAATTAATATCGAGTTGTCACTTGGAAGATTTAGACATTCTAATTATTCTCGAGAATGTAAGGATTTTGTATAATTTAATTTAAAAGATCTCTTCTACTCACATATTTAAGCTAACTCGGAGACATGAAGGTGCACATCAAAGTGCTTCATTTTCTTCGTCTGCGAGACATTGAAACAACCGGTTCATAGCAATGCGAACATAGTAAGCGAGTACAGAAGGAATAACAAAATCATGCTGGGACAACCTGATAAAATGCCGCGAGGGGTCGCCTAGAAAAATATAAATCGCATGGTGCACGCGAAATCTCACCCCGTCTAGGCAACAGCCGGCGAGGATCCTGTTACTCGCAGGTGGAAAGTGAACTGAAGGATTAATAGAGGCCGGTCACATATACCTATATTGCCGCGCGTGTGCGATCGGCATAAAACGTGATGTCGAAAGAAAAAGAAGAACGATCGAATAATCGACAATTTGCCGAGGGCGATACACGAAGCTGCGTCGCGCGATCTCCGACGCGAAATGATATTGTAATTCTTGCACCGAGCGAGTTACTTTAAGCGGCTCTCATACGATTCGTATCGAACAGTCGAATAAAAGCTCCCCGATAATAAATCTCAACTCTGAGATTGAGATTTGGCATCGTAGTCATAACGTCTGTTCGATGCTGAATAAAACAGGCAAAAATCAATGATCTTGATTTTCATGACAAATTCAAATTAAGGATACAATTTTTCTTCGAAAAAAGACATTTTGCAAAGAAAAATATTGTCTTTTACTCTCCAACGTTCAATGTTCGACATTTCTCTTATCAAATCCAATGTAAAAATTCTATAATGTTGTATTTTCAATCCATTTAATTTATGAAAAAAAAAAGATTACCAGTTAATCAGAAAGATATTTTAGACATTGACGGTGTATATTGACCGTGTGAGTACCCCTTAAGACGACAATCGACAAAGTGTGCCAGACTTGTGAGGCCGTGGGTAAAAATGGGCCATATGCAAGCACAACATTACTTACGAACATACATCGTAATAAGCATCATTTTTCTTTTGATTTTATTAGCGCGGGAAATTTATTCAGTTACGTTCAAGTATCATGTAGCCTATTAACAATTACTCAATAGCAGATTAAAATGTAACTGCGGTAATATAATATCGAATTCCGTAAGTTTCATTCGGCGATATCAATAAATTATAACTCAGAAAGAGCGATTATTAATTATAATTACATATAATATACACGCGACGAATGAGCACCGAGATACACCGAAGAGCTTCTCTCGCGCCGATAAAGTGGCGAAAAATTACGCCGCTATTGATTTATTAATAATTACTGTTTTTACGAGGAGCGTGTGCCCGGTTTATTCGGTCGTATATCAGTCAGAAGATCGTCATCAGACGTTACCGGAGATACACGCCCGCCCCTTGTACGGAACTGTTAATCATATTTGTAACAATGTGTGATTTACGCTTACCGTGCGTGATCCAAATCTCTCTTGTTGCCGAGCAGGAGGGCGGTGAAATAGGATGGCAGGCGTAGATCCGCGAGTTGCTTGAGAAGTCCACGGGCTTCCTGAAAGCTCCGCTTACATGTCACGCTGTAGACTACGACGAAGGCCTCGCCCCACCGTATATGCGAGTACAGGCAGCCATTCTCCTGGAACAATCGGTGGGACACGATTGATCGCTATGACATTCAAGAATCGAGAATCGGATTTAATTTGACGTATCTCTTTCGTACCTGCCGATATCCTAACGCATTTGAATATACGATATTCTGTCTCTCTACATGTTATCGGTAATCGATCTTAGAAATCGATCTTACAGCGAATTCGATTGGTCGCACTAGTGCGCACTCAGTGCACATTAAAGCCGTTGTACACTGAATGTGAAATTGAAATATCTTGAAT